>CAUYTI010116482.1:0-18050 GCA_963575145.1 Galago senegalensis
GGACTCGAAAGACTGTTTTGGACTTTATGGGGAACCATCGGAAGGTACAACTGGACAAGCGGAGAGCAGCTGCCATCCTAGAGAGCAGAAGGAAAGCAGTGATCCCAGCCTGCCTCCGACTGTGAGCAGCGAGAGAGCCGAGGGGCAGAGCCGGCTGCATGACAGCAAGGGGCAGACCAAACTCCTGCAGCTGCTGACCACCAAGTCCGACCAGATGGAGCCCTCGCCTTTGGCCAGCTCTTTGTCGGACACAAATAAAGACTCCACGGGTAGCTTGCCTGGTTCTGGGTCCACACATGGAACCTCGCTCAAGGAGAAGCATAAAATTTTGCACAGACTCTTGCAGGACAGCAGTTCCCCTGTGGACTTGGCCAAGTTGACAGCAGAAGCCACAGGCAAAGACCTGAGCCAGGAGTCCAGCAGCACAGCTCCTGGGTCAGAAGTGACTATTAAACAAGAGCCAGTGAGCCCCAAGAAGAAAGAGAATGCACTACTTCGCTATTTGCTAGATAAAGATGATACTAAAGATATTGGTTTACCAGAAATAACGCCGAAACTTGAGCGACTGGACAGTAAGACAGATCCTGCCAGTAGCACAAAGTTAATAGCTATGAAAACTGAGAAGGAGGAGATGAGCTTTGAGCCCAGCGACCAGGTAAGTTTGAAACGTCTTGTCCCAGGTACGCTAATCTGTATTCATCAAGGATTTTCTTCACAGGGGCAGTTTGCGAAAAATAAGGTTTCTCTTTTGTTGTTCTTACCTTGAAATGTTCACCAAAGTTGTGTGTGTTTTTCAAATACTCTTCCTGGCAGTGCCCGTAGCTCAGTGGGTAGGGCGCCAGCCACATACACTGAGGCTGGTGGGTTTGAACCTGGCCTGGGTCACCTGAAACAATGACAGCTGCAACAACAACAAAAAAAAGATAGCCAGGCGTTGTAGTGGGCGTCTGTGTTCCCAGCTGCTTGGGAGGCTGAGGCAAGAGGGTTGCTTAAGCCCAAGAGTTTGAGGTTGCTGTGAGCTGTGATGCCACAGCACTCTACCCAGAGCGACAGATTAAGACTGTTGTCTCAAAAAATAATAAGAATAAAAAAATAAAATACTCTTCCTAGCAAAGAGTGACATTATTATAAAATGTGGTTGAGCAGACATTTTCGTAAGGACCAGATGCTGAATATCTTAGGCTTTGCAGGCTCCATAGTCTCTGTCACCACTATTCAGTGGTGCTGTCGTAGAGCAGAAGTCACCATAGCCACTGTGTAAACAAAGGGGCTTAGCTGCGCTCCAATAAAACTGCACTGCCAGATGCAGAAGCTTGCATATCATATAGCTTTTCTATGTCAAAATATTTTTCTTTTGAATTTTATTTAACCATTAAAGAAAATGTAAGTCCATTCTTAGCTTATGCACGAACAGGTGGTAGACAGGATTCAACCCGCAAGCCGAGAGTAGTTGGCCGACCCCTATTACAGAAGATGCCTAAACTGGACATAATCAATTCCTTGAAACTGGACTTTGTCAGAATAGACTTAATTGAATTACTTCTTATTTACCTTGTCTACTAAGATCAGAGTTCAGCTGGTTTTCACATCTGAACCTCATTCTGCCTTTTTTTTTTCTCAGCCAAAATTTCTGATTAATGCAGAACAATTTCTTAGGCCATGGGTATAAAAAAAAATTTAAGGAGAAATGGATAGTAGAAAAGAGAGGTAAAGTTGAATAGCTATTAATACGCCTGAGCCATTATGTGTAAGTTCAAAACCGCAGGAATAGGTTACATTATCTGCTGTTCTTTGTCTGAAAAATGAATTCCCTGAAAAAAATCCAGGATACCCAAAGTGACATTCAAAATCACTCTTTTTTAATAGACAAGTAAAATTGTGTATCTTTATGATGTATGGTGAATATATACACATTGTAGAATGGCTGAATTGAGCTAATTGATGTTCACATTATCTCACACACTATTTTTTGTGACATGAAGGCTTAAAATTTTCAAGTGTGGAACCCACTGTTGTTAGCGTTAGCCACTGTGTTGTACTATAAATCTCTCCAGTATTCCTCCTGTCTAACCGAAATGTGTACCCTTTGACCAACGTCTCCCTAGCTCTTCCTCCCCAAAATCATTCTTGATAATACTCTAAGGAAATAATAACATCTTACAGAAAAAGTAAACCATTTATTATTTTTCTTTATTAAAACACACACACACCCCTAGGTCATTATAGCCACAGTGACTTGGTGTGGGGTGTCTCCTGGGGAATTAGTGACTGAGTGGGGGTAATGATCCAAACTCCACCCTGGGCTACCACTGTCCTCTAATCCCTGGACGTGCCCTGTACTTCATATCTGTTCTTAAATCTTGATTTGTTGGGAAGTGAAGAAACTATGAGGGCTTTCCTACTTAAAATGGCTAATGAATTTCTTTTTGAAATTTGTTTTGCAAGTAAGTATGTGTCACTGTCTTGGGGACTAGCAGTGGATGGGAAGAGGAAGGGTGAACCCCTTGCTGCTGGGGTTGATGGGAAGTAAGTATTTTATGTGTCACTGTCTTGGGGACTAGCAGTGGATGGGAAGAGGAAGGGTGAATCCCTTGGACTTCTGCTGAGTCAGCAGAGACTACAGGCTTGGGGTTGCAGTGGGCACTGGGGACCTGAGGCCGCACGGGTTCCCTTCTGGCTGGCTCCACACAGCTTCTAAGCACTTGGTTGGCCTCTTTACTTCTTTCACTGTGATGTCTCAACAGCCGCTCCTATTCCTAAAGGACAGGTAGAGTCTTTCAAGCCTCTGTGCCCTTCCCAAGAGAAACAGAGCCAAGTTATATAAACCTCTTGAAAAATCCCTAAACATAGATGTTAGTGCAAGTTTCTGTGTAGCAACCATTCTGTAATTGTGTAAAATCATGAGACGGGGGAACCAGGGTCTTGGCAGAAAGTTAACAGCAATGTTAGGTAAAGTGAAGTACAAAACCATATTGACAACTGTAGCTGTTTGAATCTTTTGAGGTTTACTAGACCAGGATAGACAACGCTAGTGGCAGTCTGGAGGGGCAGGCCCAGATAGTGTCACTCAGGTCTCTTGACACACGCTAGAGGGCAAGGTGGTGACTCACCAGGTCTACCTTAGCATAGCCAGCCGCTGTTTCTGTAAACAGAATCATCTCCATCCCAAGCCCAAGGCCCTAGGGACTTAAAGACTCAGCAGAGGGGACCGTGGTCTGGCATGCACGACAGACAAGAAACTGACCAAAGAGGTGGGTTTTTTTTATTTTTTAAGTCGTTGAATCACTTGCAGTTTAATATTTTTACTTAGGAGAATTTTTCTACTCAAAAGTATCATACCTAGGAAAAATAAAGCCCAGAGTATAATCAGCGCAGATCTCTCATGTTGGTCTATAAACAGCAGTGTACACAAGCACAAACACACACAGAGACGTGTACAGTCAGTGTACTTTTCTTAATGAAATCCAGTCCCTGATCTCACCCTCCTTCTACTCTCATTTAAAACTCTACCGAAAATACTGCTTCAGAGCAATTTTAACATCAAAAACGTTGCAGCTTGAAAAGTTACCACAGGAAGTATGCATTATCTAAATTTAGATCAAAGTTAGAATAACTCACTTTAAGAAAAAAAAAAGTGATTCATTCCCCTCCTGCTCACTTTCACTGTTCCCAGATACGGATTAAGTGTCTCTTCTGTTAATTGCTATACACGTTTACTGAAGACTTGTCTTTCATTTCAAGGAAATACAACTAGTTATTTATTTACTAAGACAAAGCAAACTACTGCTGACCCTGAATTGTATCATTAACTGTCTTATTATTTTAACTCAGAAAAGAGCCATTAACTGAGTGTGTTTAACCTATTACTAGCTTACTAAGGACAGGAAGTACCTCGATCATGCCATTATACCTAAAATAGCATTTTTTACTGAGTAGAGTGTTTAAACAATATTTGTTTGTACAGCATTTCCTAACCAGCAGGAAACAGTGACAGAAAAATTTCCAGTATGTTCACCAACTTCTAAATTACCCATGTGTGCTTATTTACACAGTGGAGCATGGTTGATGCCTAACCAGATGACACTGTTCTGGTCTTTGTAACGCCACTGGGACACTTATGATAAGCTTTGGAAATACTATAGTTTTAAAAGAATGTCTTTGGGGTATTTGACTCCATAAGAAAGCACACTATATTTTAAATGGTAGTGTCCTGAAAAATTTCCCTCCAAATATGATAAAATTATATTACTATTTCTTAAAAATTTTGTGTTAGGTAAATGTGGTAAAATTATACTTTATATTTAAAGTATTTTGAAAAGCTGTTTTGTAATTTATTAGAATGCTTACATTATTAAAATTCCTGTGCTTCTTATACTTTCTTCAGAGAACAAGTTGATTTGCACATAAGAAAAATCCTAAAACCAGAAAAAATGAAAAGTTAAAGAAATCAAGTCTAATTTTCATTTTGTAGGACTTTTATAAAAATCTTTCTGACTCATTTTCTGCCTGAAATAGTTTAACTACTCAAATTGATGTGGCTAATTTGAGCATTCAAATAGATGCCTAAGCAAAACTTTGAAGTATCTTGGCAAAGCATTTTAAAGAAGGCATTAATCTTTTTGTCTTGCAAAGAAATTGTGCTTAACAAAAGTGGATAGGGAATAGAAGACGTTTTGATGAGAATTAATGCTTACAAAAATTTAAAGAAGAAAATTTTTATCAGAAACAATGTAAATCAATTCATCCCTTCCAGAACATACATGAATATAAAAGAATGCTATAGTCATCACATTTTATTATTACTACACAACCGAAAGGTATAGATACTCTGAACTTCATCTTCTTAAAGAAGAACATACAGAGTAATTTTAGGACAATTAAAGTAATGTTAAATGTATACTCTGAAAATTGACAAGGAATAAACATAGGCAATGCGATCTTATTTCTTTCTACTGGGGAAAATGTCATAATGTATTTTTCAAATGGTAAGCTGAGTGAATTAAAATGGCGCTCTTAGTTATGAGTCTCCATAGAACCAATTTCCTTTGCTTTCTTAAGACAAATGTATTTGGTTACTAGTAAGAGCTAAAACAATCCACAGATGAATTGGATCAACTCTTAAAAATGGCAAAGATCAAAATTTTAAAGTTGGTTTAACTTTAATACAAGCCTTTAAAGAATAAAAATTATTCAAAAAAATGGATTTAAAAATTTTTAATTAGGAATTACTTGAAATAAATGTAAACTACCCAACTATTTTTATATACATACATCTATGTAATATTAGACTTATAGTAAGCTCATTTATGTTAGACACAGGTATAGATTACAGAGGAAGAACCATGAATGCCGTCATCAGAACTCTTTAGAAGTAGGATCATGGCTCCGCACCTGCTCAAGTGACTAAAGCGCCAGCCACATACACCTGAGCTGGCAGGTTCGAATCCAGCCCGGACCTGCCAAACAGCAATGACGGCTGCAACCAAAAAAATAGCCCGGTGTTGTGGCTGGCGCCTGTAGTCCCAGCTACTTGAGGTGGAGGCAGGAGGATCATTTGAACCCAGGAGTTGGAGGTTGCTGTGAGCTGTGATGCCATGGCACTCTACCCAGGGTGACAGCTTGAGGCTCTGTCTCCAAAAAAAAAGAAGTAAGATCACTGGTTTCTCCATTTGGGATGGGTTATGCTATAATTTTGTTTGCATGAAAGGTTGGAGGTAAAAAGGAAAGGAAAGAGTCTAGACTCAGACTGTTGTTAATATGTATTGTCAAAATTTTCTTGGCTCGTCATTCATAGCACAGTGGTTACAGCACTGGCCACATGCACCAAGGCTGGCGGATTCAAACCCAGCCCAGGCCAACTAAACAACAATGACAACGGCAACCAAAATATAGCCTTGGTTATGGTGGGGTGGCCACTGGGAGGCTGAGGCAAGAGAATCACTTAAGCCCAAGGGTTTGAGGTTGCTGTGAGCTGTGATGCCACTTACTCTGCCGAGGGCAACATACTGAAACTCTGTCTCAAAAAAATTTTTTTTTCTTTTATGTATGTCTGGGATTGGGAGCAAGTATAAGTGTATCCATTAGGAAAAATAACATACTTTTTTTTTTTAATTACTGTTTATGTGAACCTATTTGTTTTGGCTGTTTCTCTTCAGAGGCAATCTACAAAGTCTTTTTAAGAGGGGACTTAATACAGCATACCTCCCGCACCCCACACTTGAATCTTCCTCTTGTTAAAAATGCTTAACACAGGGCAACACTAGTCGGAAAACACGGTTTCATAGAACAAAGATCAACTTCATGGTTTCTTGGAGCTTCTTTCTGATCTCTGTAACTATTTTCATGACAAAACTGTAAGAATATTTCTCATGCATGTTTATGATGCATTTTTCTGAGAAATAGAAATTATAGGAATTTCTATGAAAATTTCTGTTGATCTTTGGAAATTTTTTTCAAGTGTGTATTAACATGGTTAAAGGAATTCCTCTTACTGACTGATTTGCTAAGTTCCAGGTATGGTCATAGGAGGGCGATACGTGTTTATACCAAGAGTATCAGTTTATGCCTTTATGTATTCAGCAAAAATATGATAAGAAAGATTTACAGTGGTCACTTTCCACATGCATTTGAAATACACAAAGTCAATTTCATACATTCAGAAGAAAAAAAGAGATGGTTCTTAAGTGGTTGTTTAGGTAACATGAGCAATTTTGCCCACTATTCAGCTCAATGACGTGTGTGCCCTAGCAGGGAGACATGAGGTGGTAGCATGAGTTTGCTGGGCTAGGGTTCCCTTGTGGCTCTAATAATGTGAGCATGTAACTATAGGTTTTTTAAATGCAGTGTGGCCCCCTCATAAGCTATTTCGTTTAGGAACTAGCCAAAGAAAGCAACGTGCTCCCATTGTGAGGGAGAAACTGCACACCCTTGCAGAAGTTCCACAGTGCCTGCCGCACCTTCCTGAGGAGCTTCAAGCTGCGTTTTGTCTGCCACTGTCTGTACCTGAGGGTGCTCACTTTGGAACCTAACCCTTACTTAAAATAAGACTAACTCCCCCCTATCTGATGCCTCCCCCTTTTGATAGAATTTCGTGACTAAGGAAAAAATGATTTTGTAATTGGTCTAATAGGGCATTAAGGAAATGGATCTCCAAGTTATTGCTAAGCTAGATGTCTAAGAAGCAAATAAAATATCACCTTACTGACTTGAGAAATAAATACATCCAATCATAAGACATCCATATAGATACATTACATTTGCCATAATTAACAAAAGTCTTAGCAAATCTACCCTCTCCCCGGGGGCTAGGAATTATACTTAGGGTAAACAAGTAAGCCATTCTGCTCTCAGTATCACTTCTTACCAGATGTATGAGTTGTATTTGATTTGATTTGCCAGTGTAGATGGAATGTCCAGTTGTGGTCAAAGATTCAAAGTTCATCCGATGACTGAGGAAACTGCCTGACTTAGGTTTTCCACCTGCACGTCAAGAAAATCTTTCACAGCACTTTCCCACTAGAAAGCAGTCCTAACGTATAACTCGGCCATTTTCTTGTGTGGTTGGCACCATCTGATTTCAAATACCTGGCGCACAGGGAGATTCTACTTAGAAGAGTATCTATAAAATCTAGAATAAATTCCCATTCATCCTGGAAGAAAAATAGACCTAAGTAGGGAATGGCGGTGAAACTAAACATTATTTTAAAGCTGGTGATTGAAAATGATTGAATGGGCCCTAAGAAACATTTTGTATGGCTTGGGTATGACAGGTTTATAAATTCTCTGTTTGGGGGCAACCAGTTTTTATCCTGCTTTCCTACATTTTGTCATTGAAGCCAGTACATGACTGAGAAAGCTATTGTCATGGGAAACGGAAAGTGCAAGCAGCCAAAGGCACCACTGAGGCTGAGAAAGCAGTGTTTAGTTCACGGTTGCTTCAGGCTTCTTTGTGCCCTCCCCTCCCCCCCAGACGCACCTTTTGAAAATAAAAAATGTCTGCAAAGGAACTGACCATTTGTTAAATGCTCATTCAGCACAAATTTGGATCACATTTTCTACGAGTTTTGTTGTTGTTGTTGTTGTTGTTATTTCTCAGATTTAACTATAAGACCTACGCCTGGGGCTCGGCGCCTATGGCTCAACCGGCTAAGGCGCCAGCCACGTACACCTAAGGTGGCAGGTTCGAATCCCCAGCCTGGACCCGCCAAACAACAATGACGGCTGCAACCAAAAAACAGCCGGGCATTGTGGCGGGCGCCTGTGGTCCCAGCTACTTGGGAGGCTGAGGCAGGAGACTCGCTTAAGCCCAGGAGTTGGAGGTTGCTGTGAGCTGTAATGCCACAGCACTCTACCCAGAGGGACAGCTTGAGGCTCTGTCTCAAAAAAAAAAAAAAAAAAAAAAGACCTACGCCTGGGCTGTAAGTCACAGTCCATTCATAATAAACTAGACATAATACATACTTGTAATTAATTGAATGATTAGCATAAAATAAGATTTTATAAACCGAGAGTGAATCAGTGTTGGAAGAGTGCTTTCTTTTCTAATCCAGACATCTCTTTTTATAGACAAGGTAATCGAAGACCAAGAGATTACATTACTTGTCCTTTGTTGAGTCAGTTTTTTTAACAATGATCGATTAGCTGTTGGGCCTGAGGTGCGCGTGTATCTGCATCTTTATGTGGCTGCAGTGCCTCGTGCCGTCAGGTCTGGGTTATAAATGGGCCTCTGCTGCCCACTCCTGCAGCAGGACTGGATAAACTCTTCTGTTTGTTAACTGCAGCCTGGCAGTGAGCTGGACAACTTGGAGGAGATTTTGGATGATTTGCAGAATAGTCAATTACCACAGCTTTTCCCAGACACAAGGCCAGGCGCCCCTGCCGGATCAGTTGACAAGCAAGCCATCATCAATGACCTCATGCAACTCACAGCTGAAAACAGCCCTGTCCCACCTGTTGGAGCCCAGAAAACAGCACTGCGAATTTCACAGAGCAGTGAGTATGGGATATTGCTGGTTGTGCCAAGAAATTTCCATATAATCCCTATCAGAAACAGATATTATTAAGGTCTGATGCAAACAGCTTAGTCACTTCAAGGTTTTTGTGATCAAATAGCACCATCTACTGTCTTGGTCTTTAAAAACAGTATTCAGAACAGATGTGGTGAACAGAGCTGCCGGTCTCTTGTGAGTAATTTAACCAGCATGATGCAGGGAAACTGAGCTACAGTCATAAAGTTCTTCACCTGACTGTCATATTTCCCTCCACGGCAGTAACTCCCTGCGCACGTGGAGTTTAAAGTAGATTTTACATGTTTGCTATATAATGAATACTTAAAATACAGAAAATTAAAGAATTATGCTGGCTTTTTGGAATAACACACTACTAAAGATTTTCAAAATATTTAATCATTATACATGAATGGGTTATACATACTAGAAATATGTTGCCGTATGTCTTAGGAACTCTCATATAAACATCTGTTTTGTAAGTTTAATTAGTTGCCTATGTATAAAATACATGTTATCTTCTGTTTAAATTTTTTAAAGTTTAGAATAAATTCTTTATTTACTTTGAACACTTAGTTTATGAACCTGATAGTATCTGAAGTTGTATTGATAGTTTTGAATGGAAGAAAATATTTTTTCTATAGCAGAATACAGTTTATAGAAAGATAGATACCCTCTTTGATGTTAAATGACCAACAGAATGACTTTTCCTATCAAATACAGTTTGACCCAGTCCCTAGCATTCGTTCTCAAAGCAGGAATGACAGCCATCAATCAAATGTAAGGTCTTAAAGTCTAGATCTTTTCTCAAGTGATTTCTGACCATTCTGAAAAGAAACATAAGAAAGATTAGTTTTTGCTTATTTCTCAAACCTGCCTTTTTCTTATGCAATGAGGGATTAATTCTGGACCTTAGAGGAGATCACAGAGTCAAAGTGGTTAAGAAATAGACCAGATAGTTCATGCTCATTAACTAGGGGAGATAGTGAAGGCCGGTGTAAGAACTCAAGGTTTTTCCTCCATCTGTAACCGCTAATGGTATTGAGAGTATTGAATAGTAACCAGATAACTAGACATGTACATAGTTTCCATTCCCGGCCCTAATTTTTCTAAATATTTTATATCCATTAATGATTATTAAAAACTTTATTTTAGGCCAGCCGCAGTCGCTCGCACCTACAATCTTAGCACTCTGGGAGGGAGATTTGCTCAAGCTCAGGAGTTCAAGAGAGTGAGATCCCATCTCTACTTTAAACAATAGAAAAAATTATTCAGATGTGGTGCATGCTTGTAGTCCTAGCTACTTGGGAGGCTGAGGGAGGAACATCGCTTGAGCCCAGGAGTTTGAGGGTACGGTGAGCTTAATGACACTGTGGCATTCTATCCAGGGGGGCAGATTGAGACTACTGTCTCAAAAAAAAGAAAACCTTTCTTTTAAATGTGCTAGTTTAGATTTTGTTTTTATAATTCAGAGAAGACAAAGTACTTGATATTCTCAAATATCTTACTGTGATGTATAATATCTAGGTATTTTTAAAATTTAATAGAATTAAATTACAGGTTATCAGTGTGGTGCTAATATAGTGCTTAATACATGATAAATTCTTTAAAATAAAAATTATTTTAAATCTTAAGTATGTCCAGAATTTAAAGAAGCTATACTTAGAAAGGGAGGGAGGGCTCTACAGCTTTAATTTAATACTGCTTTAGGTAACAGAATTCACAATTAAAGATTTTAACTTCCGATGAGGATAACCACTTTTAATCTAACACTAAACCCAGGAAAACACAGTAAAGAAATGATATTCTGGCTCGGTGGCTTTGGCTCAAGTGGCTAAGGCACCAGCCACATACACCTAAGGTGGCAGGTTCGAATCTAGCTCAGGCCCGCCAAACAACAATGAAGGCTGCAACCAAAAAATAGCCAGGCGTTGTGGCGGGCGCCTGTGGTCCCAGCTACTTGGGAGGCTGAGGCAGGAGACTCGCTTGAGCCCAGGATTTGGAGATTGCTGTGAGCTGTGAAGATACAGCACTCTACCCAGGGGGATAGCTTGAGGCTCTGTCTCAAAAATAAATAAATAAATAAATAAATAAATAAATAAATAAATGATATTCTAATGTCCAAACCACACGTTTAGGTTTGATGCTATGTCTAAGAGACACTTAACAGCTTCATATATGCAAAAAAGCAGTACTCCTAAGTTTCAATAATAAAACATGAAAGAAAAACCACATTAGTGGTTTACTTAACAAGTAGAGTTGACTATTAGAAATTACTTGTGGGTAGCCGGGCATTGTGGCAGACGCCTATAGTCCCAGCTACTCGGGAAGCTGAGGCAAGAGAATTGCCTAAGCCCAGGAGTTAGAGGTTGCTGTGAGCTGTGATGCCATGGCACTCTACCAAGGGCAATAAAGTGAGACACTGTCTCTTTAAAAAAAAAAAAGAAAGAGAGAAAGAAATTACTTTTGGGAGAAAAGTATACGGTAAATAATTTACATATGGTTTTTTTGTTTGTGTGTTTTTTTGCAAGATCATCAACAATTAGAGACTTGATTAGATTATGAGTCTATACTTTGGCGTTGCGTATGTTTTTTGTCTGTGAATTTGTTTTTTATGTAGGCATTTGGTCCCTGATGTGCTTATATTTGTCATTTTACAGATGACATTTTCCCTAAACACTACTATTGTTAATATTATTTTCCATTATCCTATATTAACCATCAATTTTCATTTGTTTTCTCCTTAGCTTTTAATAACCCACGACCAGGGCAACTGGGCAGGTTATTGCCAAACCAGAATTTACCACTTGACATCACATTGCAAAGCCCAACTGGTGCTGGACCTTTCCCACCAATCAGAAACAGTAGTCCCTACTCAGTGATACCTCAGCCAGGAATGATGGGTAATCAAGGGATGATAGGAAACCAAGGAAATTTAGGGAACAGTAGCACAGGTAAGGGCTCAAATGCACTGTTACTTTATTGGTGGGTTATTTCATTTGATGATGTATTCATCCACATCAAACTAGTATAATTTTTTTCAAGTGAACACTTTATTAGAGACTACCAGTTTAGAGCAAGAAAATTGTACACATTCCACTGTGAAAGTGGCATATCGGAAAACATTCTAATAAGCTAACCTTCTAATTCTGTGATCATTCCTTTTGTATGATTTCTAATTGTTAATCCTAAAGCCTAGACTTACTACGCATCTGTCCCAGTTACTGTTCTAGGCATTGTGTAGGGCATGTGTAAAATGATGGCCAGCTTCCATGATCGTTTGCCCACGATACTCCCCAAAACTTACAAATTGATGATTTGTATTTGGAGGATTTCAAAATGGAAATAAAGAACTTTAAACAGTAGTATGTCTGGCCTGATAGTAACTTTCAGATCTCCACTTTTAAAGGTATTGGAAGTTGGCTGTGATCTGGTTTGGACCCAGCTATCAGTTCAGGTGTCTGCCAAGTTGCCCGGGCACATTTCCT
This sequence comes from Galago senegalensis, assembly GCA_963575145.1. Lineage (NCBI taxonomy): Eukaryota > Metazoa > Chordata > Mammalia > Primates > Galagidae > Galago > Galago senegalensis. The sequence goes on from CAUYTI010116482.1 coordinate 12,494, forward strand.
AAGAAGTAGTCATCGTCACAGTGGCACTACATTCCCAAACTTCCATCCAACTGAGGCTAGAAACCGTTGCAGCAGCCTTGACTGCTACAACCACCACATCCTGTAACATCTATTTATTACGGACACAGCAGGATGCTGGGCAGCTTTCTTCCTTTGTCTCAATGGAGTACTAGAAACAAACAGGGAGAAATAGATCTCATAAAAAGAACTTAATAGTTGTAGGTGTCTTAATTCTTCATATTTTATTATTAGCTTGGTCTGTAATCCCTATACACACATGGCCATTTAGCTAGGTAACAAAATATAAGAGTTCAATTTGAGGAGGAAAGGTGGACTTTTTGCTCTCCATTGTGGTAAGGAGGTGTGCATTAAGCGCTGTTAAAGTAGCTTCTTCACTCAGCGTGTATTTACTGAGCACCTGCCCCGTGCACCAAGCTCTGACTGCCCCACTAATTTATATATGCACAGAAACAGTGCCATATGCATTTTATGAATAAATAAAATCTTCAAGATGAATAAAATATTGATTTGTGAAAACTTCCCTCATAGAAAAGAAGCCAGTGGTTTATTAAGGCTTATCAGCATATCAGATACAAGAAGATGTAGTTTCTTTTAGCAGCCTTAGGTAGAAATTTGGGAATAGGCCTGTATTAGAATCTGAACAGCCTAGAGCTCACTGGTGTCCAGATATGGTGAAGATCATACAGTACCTGTGCTCTGTTTCAAAAAAACAAAACAGGCTCGGCGCCTATAGCTCAACCGGCTAAGGCGCCAGCCACGTACACCTAAGGTGGGGGGTTCGAATCCCCAGCCCGGACCCGCCAAACAACAATGATGGCTGCAACCAAAAAATGGCCAGGCGTTGTGGCGGGCGCCTGTGGTCCCAGCTACTTGGGAGGCGGAAGGCAGGAGACTCGCTAGAGCCCAGGAGTTGGAGGTTGCTGTGAGCTGTGATGCCACGACACTCTACCCAGGGGGACAGCTTGAGGCTCTGTCTCAAAAAAAAAAAACAAAAACAAAAAAATAGACTGAAAGGGACTATCCCAGTTATTATTGCATTAATATTTTTGAATTGTAGATGATTTTCCCTTCTGCTTTCTAGACTTTCTATAATATTGTTATATTCTTTAGATAATAGATTTTAGGGAACATTAAAAGCTTTTCCACCATAATATTTTTGTACGGTTCAAGTCTAATCTTAAAAATGTTTTTTAAAATATAGTACTCTTCTAACTTTTTAATCTAATTGTCATTCTCCCTTAATCATCCTCATGGCACATTTCCATTTTACAAGTGAAAAAACACCCACAATTCATGTTCTCTCCACTTGTTAAATATATCCTATTTTTAGTTTTTTAATCATAATTAAAGAAAAGGAAAGCAAGTCATGTATTTGAAAGTAGAACCTTTCCCACCTCAGAAATCTCACTGGAATACCGAGTCTGAGCTCATGTTGGCCTGGGGCCCTCAGAGCACACACACTTGGCAGCATTGTGCTCCCATCGTTAGTGTGGCCAGATGACTGCTCAAGTCTCGAGTGTGAAGGGATTGTCACAGATCTGTCCTAACCCATTCTAGGTGTGTATATATACACAACCAGGACTGAGGTAGTCCTGGTGCACTGAAGTAGTGGCAGTTCCCTGCCCTGCATATGAAGAACTAACTTTAGTAAATATCAGAAAAATCCTGTCATTTCCCTACTACTTAGAGGCTACCTGGGGTCCCTTTTGAAGTGAAGCAAATTCTAATAGTCTGAAAGGGATCTGAGGATTCAGCCATGTGGTGTAGGCTTCCCAGGGTGCTCTCTGGGATTTCAGTTTGCAATTAGAGTATTGATTATCAGTTTTGACCTTGTTCCTCTTAGCCATTACCTGCCTTTTGGAAAGAAAAGCATTGACGTGTGTCTCAGCTAATGTGATTCACTTCCTGAGGAAGGAAGTCGGGGTTATCCCCACGCCACAGCACCTGTCTCTGTGTACAGATGGGAACAATTTTAATAGCTTTTCTGAACAATGCAGGGTGGCAAGGCTGTGTTATGAAAACTTTATAGTGATTGCCAACTCTGACTCTTACTTCTTAGCCAAGGCCTACGTCTGCCCAACGAGGGCACTAGCTATGATTGTCTTGTAGAGAGCAAAGTCATCTGGTATTCAAACAGTACATTTTCAGTTCCTGCATGTCTCACTTTTCTGTGTTTTTCCCACAGGAATGATTGGTAGTAATGCTTCTCGGCCCACCATGCCATCTGGGGAATGGGCTCCACAGAATTCAGCTATAAGAGTCACCTGTGCTGCTACCACCAGTGCCATGAACAGGCCGATCCAAGGAGGCATGATTCGGAACCCAACGGCCAGCATCCCCATGAGACCCAACAGCCAGCCTGGCCAAAGACAGATGCTCCAGTCTCAGGCCATGAATATAGGTAAGGTAGTTCCTGTGCTGTCTCCTCTCCATGTGTGTACTTTCTCAGTAGGCAGTATCGGCTCTGTAAGTCCCTTCAAGCCATACTTCTCATTTGCAGTTTAGGTGATCTGCGATCTGCCCATGGGAAGCTGTCCAAGTGGGATTTTGCTGGAACTACAGGATCGTAGAATCCTACTTGTAGAAGAGAACCAGTTACCTTTGTGATTTTTTTTTTCAACTTTGGGAAGGAGTGAATCAAACTGTCACACTATACATTATACATGTTATTCATGTATATGACATTTTTAAAATGAAGTAGTTCAGTGGCACATTAGTGTATCCTGACTCTGGACAATCATCAGAATCTTCTCAGGAATTTAACATACAGACTCCTGGGCCACCATCCTAGACTACTTGAAGATCACTGGAATTCTATTTAGAGCCAGTTTACATGTTATTAAAAATGACGGTCTGATAAATTGTGTGGTACCATTTATGTGAAATGTCTACAATGGGCTAGTCTGTAGAGACAGAAAGTAGAGTAGTGGTTGCCTAGAGTCAGGGGGCTGTGGGGAAGTGGAGAGTCACTCCTAATAGGTAAGAAATTTCTGGCTCGGTGCCTGTGGCTCAAGTGGCTAAGGCGCCAGCCACATACACCTAAGGTGGCGGGTTCGAATCCAGCCGGGGCCCGCCAAACAACAATGACAGCTGCAACCAAAAAATAGCCGGGCATTGTGGCGGGCACCTGTGGTCCTAGCTATTTGGGAGGTGGAGGCAAGAGACTTGCTTGAGCCCAGGAGTTGGAGGTTGCTGTGAGCTGTGATGCCATGGCACTCTACCCAGGGGGACAGCTTGAGGCTCTGTCTCAAAAAAAAAAAAAAGGAAATTTCTTTGGGGGGAGGGAATAAAAATGTTCTAAAATTGAACATGGTAATGATTGTACAACTCTGAATATACTAAAAGTCATTGAATCATACACTTTAAATGGGTAAATTGGGCTGGGCGTGGTGTCTCACACCTGTGATCCTAGCACCCTGGGAGTCCAAGGCAGGTAGATCACGTAAGCTCAGGAGTTCGAGACTAGCCTGTACTAAGATAGCCAGGCATGGTAGCCATGCCAGCTACTCGGGAGGCTGAGACAAGAGGATCACTTGAGCCCAAGAGTTTGAGGTTGCTGTGAGCTATGGCCCCACAACACTCTACCCAGGTTGACAGAGTGAGACTCTTGTCTCAAAAAAAAATTTTTTTTAAATAAATGGGTGAATTGTATGCAATGTGATTTATATCCCAGTAAAGCTATTCTATAAAATAATTACTGGTACAACTCGTATTTACGATTATTTTCCTAATCATTGACATATTAACTTTCTTCTTATCAGGTACATTAGCATAATTCTGATAAGTTAATGTTTAATGTTCTCTTCATGTGTTTAGATATTACACAATGAAGAAGAGCTGAATCATTACAGAACGGTGCCGGGGTTGTTTTAAAAAGATAATGCAGGGGTGCCAGCCCTGTACACCTAGGCGGCGGGTTCGAACCTGGTCTGGGCCAGCTAAAACAACAATGACAACTACAACAAAAAAATAGCCGGACATTGTGGCAGGCACCTGTAGTCCCAGCTACTTGGGAGGCTGAGGCAAGAGAATCACTTAAGCCCAAGAGTATGAGGTTGCTGTGAGCTATGACATAGTGAGACTCTGTCTCAAAAGAAATCATAGTAATGGACTTGGAGTCTATAGCACAGTGTGCATTGGCCACTTGCACCGACGGTGGCAGGTTCAAACCCAGCCTGGGCCAGCTAAACAACAGTAACAACTGCAACAAAAAAATAGCCAGGCATTGTCGCAGACACCTGTAGTCCCAGCTACTGGGGAGGCTGAGGCATGAGGATCACTTAAGCCCAAGAGTTGAAGGTTGCTATGAGCTATGATGTCACAGCACTCTACTGAGGGTGACATAATAAGACTCTGTCTCAAAAAATAAATAAATAAAATCCTAGTAATGAGTTTTTTATACCCCCAAATTTACTCTGTCTTCACTAAGAATCTGGCTTTTAGACTCTATCAGCTATATCTTGTAGCTGAATTTCTCTGATTTTTAATAACTCAAAATAGCTATGAATTAAACCATAAATTATCTATTTTAATGGAAGATGGGTGTGCAGATAATAATACAATATTACAAAGCTCATGTCACCCATTAGCTTTGAAGCCTCCAGAAGAATTTCTGAGAAAGCATATCTGGGTTTCCTTTCTGCCACACTCTTCCTGTGGTGCAAGAACTCACCCAAGTGCATCTAGGAAAAGTTTAGGAGCAAGTGGTCCAGACCAGCACCCTGATGTCCTTGCAGGGGGTCTGCAAGGCCAAAACTGTTCTCAGGATAAGACGACACTATTTGTGTTTTTCACTCTTAACTATCCCCCAAGTGTACAGTCGAGTTTTCCCAGAGTTATGTGCTGTCTGATAGCACAGCAGAGAGAGTGTGGAAACAGGCTGGAGACGCTGCTCTCTTCTATCAATCAGTCATGCGAGTGATTTGCAAAAATGTGAAACAATGCCAAGAAAATCATACTTTATATTACACAGCAGAAATAGACACTTCCTGATTGTAAGATATAAGATTTTGGGGGGGGTTCTTCTTTTTATAGGGCCATCTGAATTAGAGATGAACATGGGGGGACCTCAATATAGCCAACAACAAGCTCCTCCGAATCAGACTGCCCCGTGGCCGGAAAGCATCCTGCCCATAGACCAGGCATCTTTTGCCAGCCAGAACAGGTGAGTGCTGAGTGCCTCATGCAGGCAGGGGAGGGGTGGGTCATAAGTTCTATTAAGTTATGCCAAAAGTTGGCTCGGTGCCTGTGGCTCAAGCGGCTAAGGCGCCAGCCACATATACCTAAGGTGGTGGGTTCAAATCCCTAGCCCGGGCCCGCCAAACAACAATGATGGCTGCAACCAAAAAAAAAAAAAATGGCCAGGCATTGTGGTGGGTGCCTGTAGTCCCAGCTTCTTGGGAGGCTGAGGCAGGAGACTCGCTTGAGCCCAGGAGTTGGAGGTTGCTGTGAGCGTGGTGCCATGGCACTCTACCCAGGGGGATAGCTTGAGGCTCTGTCTCAAAAAAAAAAAATAAATAAATAAAATAAAATAAAG
>CAUYTI010116484.1:0-21195 GCA_963575145.1 Galago senegalensis
CAGGCGCCCGCCACAACGCCCAGCTATTTTTTGGTTGCAGCCGTCATTGTTGTTTGGCGGGTCCAGGCTGGGGATTCGAACCCGCCACCTTAGGTGTACGTGGCTGGCGCCTTAGCCGGTTGAGCTATAGGCGCCGAGCCAGATCATTCTTTTTAATGTGCAATCCTCAAAATATCCTCATATACCTTTATATATGGCCTTAAGAGTCATCCCATTTTTTTTTTAATAACTTGAGCTTGCTTTCTGAATATGAAGGCTAATTACTTTGTTCTGCCAAACTCATCACTTTCAGGGTATAAATTAAATTTTTTTGTCATGAAAAAATGTCAAGCATGTAAAAATGTATAGAGCATAGTACCTTTAGCTATTTTAGCGAATACATGTATAAGAGCAGAAAAGAGTAGCAGCATTGGGGTTGAGAGAAAACTAGTAACCTTCAGTTGTAGAGAACAGCTTTTGTTCTATTTAAGTTATGAGTGACATTGGACAATTAGGAGTGAGCACCTTTAATGAACTGTGATCACTTTGCCCAGTTAGGGTGGGAATAATAGTTCTTAGTTTTAGTCAGTGGCTTTATTGGTTTGTTATACATTTTCTTTTTTGGAGACAAAAGGCTAGCGTGTTATGGCATTATGGCTCACCACAACCTCAAACTCTTGGGCTCAAGCAGTCCTCTTGCCTCAGCCTCCTGAGCAGCTGGGACCACAACATCTGGCTATTTTTAGAGGTAAGGTCTCACTCTAGCTCAGGCTAGTCTTGAAATCCTGAGGTCAGGTGATCCACCTACCTTGACCTCCCAGAGTTCTGGGATTACACACGTGAGCCACTGCACTCTCCCTTTATTACACATTTGTTGGAACCTGTGTAGTATCTTGACCATCTTCAGGCCAATTCTTGGCACATAGATGTAGGAATGGGTGGTGGGTGGAAGGCATTCTCTGCCAAAATAGTTCCCTTCCCTGTTATCTGTTCATTTTTGGGTTGGCCAGACTTTATCTCAACTTTCCTCTCTTAATGAAGGGGTGGGTATTTAGCTTGACAAAACAAAGCTGGTAGTTAGGAGTAACTGAGAAATAGAATGAAGTCCCTTTCTGGAAAGAGTTTTAGGGAAGTGAGACTTAAAAGAGCCTCTATTGTTGGTTAGATTGTTAGGTTCACTTTTCTCTGAAGAATGATACTTTAACTTTTAGCGTTGATAGAACAATCAGACAATTTCTGTTTGAGCAGAATTGCTAATTAACATGTGGTATTAAATATTTTCTTCAAAATGGTCGATTTCTTGTTTGTTTTTTTTTAAGACAAGAACCTCAAGCTGTCCCCCTGGGTAGAGTGCCCTGGTATGATAGCTCAGAGCAACCTTCAACTCCTGGGCTCAAGTGAGTCTCTTGCCTCGGCCTCCCAAGTAGCTGGGACCACAAGCACCTGCCACAATACCTGGCTGTTTTTTTGGTTGGAGCTGACATTGCTGTTTTGGTGGGCCTGGGCTGGATTGGAACCCACCACCTTAGGTGTATGGGGCTGGTGCCTTAGCCACTTGAGCCATAGGCCCCGATCCAAAATGGTCAATTTCAAAATTAGCTCTTTTTTTCCCCCCAAGTCAGAGTCTCACTATGTCATCCTCGGTAGAGTGCTGTGGCGGCACAGCTCAACATTAATCTCAAACTCTTGGGCTTAAGTGATTCACTTGCCTCAGCCTCCCATGTAGCTGGGACTATAGGTGCCCACCACAACACCTGGCTATTTTTTTTTTGTTGTTGTTGTAGTTGTTTAGCAGGTCAGGTTTGAACCCACCAGCCCCGGGTGTATGTGCCGGCACCTTAGCCACTGAACTATGGGTGCCAAGCCAAAAAATTTAGGTCTTTGAAAAATATTTTTTTACTAATAATCTCTTAAAATCTAAGGGTTTTCTCTTCCCTTGCTGAAATTATCACTTTATTTCTTAGGAGATAATCATATAATGAATGACTTTTTAGAACTTGATTTCATTTGGCAGTTTTCTTATAAAATATGGGAAAATGTAACAAATATTTTGTAGGGATAAAAATGAGGTTTATCAAGAGGACTGTATGTAGTATATTTTTATTTATTATTTTTAAAAGCCAGTTCCTCTATTATGCAAAAGAGGACAGGAAGAGGTGTTATTTGTGCATTCTAAAAAATAAGTGGGTAGAGTCTTGAATCTAATTCCATCATGACCTTGCACAAAGTCATTTTTACCCCAACGTATGCCTTCTCTCCTGCTATAAGGGGATCTGACATTGACCTAGGGCTGTTGTCTAGATTAATTAATTGATGGATTGAAAGGAGCTTAAATCCCAAAGCTTTATTTGCTCATTGCTAAGAAGAGTCTGGGGACAGATTTAGTGAGGGTTAATGCCAAATACATATGCCTGGAAAACCTTACAGTGAAGAGATCTTTTTAAAGGGGAAATTTGGAAAGGCAAAAGCCCAACATTAAAGCTAGAGTATATAGAATATAATCCTTCTTTTGGGTTAGAATGAAGCTTTTCTATACTCGAATCTTTTTATTTCTTAATTAGATTAAAATTTTTGAGATGTAAAACTGTTAAAATTATTTCAGAAAACTTGTAGGTGCGTGTGTGTGTCTTGTGGGGTGTGTGTATATATGTAGGAGTTTAGACTTGGTAAGAATTGTCTAAGAAAGATTTATAATTGTTTTAATTTCCCCTAGTATGGGATGACTGAATTTGTGGAAGCCATGCAGATAGAAAGAAATTATACTTATCTAACAAAATTTAAATAATCCTAATTCATGTTTGATAGAGGGGTCCGTAGATGAAGTTTAATTTCTTTTTTTCTTTTTTGAGACAGAGTCTCACTTTGCTGCCCTCAGTAGAGTGCTATGGCATCACAGCTCACAGCAACCTCCAACTCCTGGGCTCAAGCGAGTCTCCTGCCTCAGCCTCCCAAGTAGCAGGGACCACAGGCGCCTGCCACAACACCCAGCTATTTTTTGGTTGCAGCCGTCATTGTTGTTTTGGCTGCCTGGGCTGGATTCGAACCCACCACCTTAGGTGTATGTGGCTGGCGCCTTAGCCACTTGAGCCACAGGTGCTGAGCTGGCCTTGTTGTTTTTGTTGTTGTTGTCGTTGTAGTTGTCATTGTCCTTTAGCTGGCCTTGGCCGCATTCAAACCCACCAGTATGTAGCTGGCACTGTACACACTGAGCTACAGGTGCCACCAGTTACTGCTTTTTTTTGAGACAGCATCTCTGTCACCTGAGCTAGACTGCCGTAGTGTCAGTCTAGCTCAAACTCCTGGGTTCAAATGATCCTCCTGCCTTAGCCTCCCAAGTAGCTGGGACTATAGGCGCCTAGCAGAGACAGGTTCTCACTCTTCCTCAGGCTGGTCTTCAAACTCCTGAAGTCCTGAATTCTCAAGTGATCCTCCTAGAGTGCTAGGATTTTAGCCTTGAACCACTGATCTTATCTTTTCTTTTTCTTTCTTTCTTTTTTTTTTTTTTGAGATAGGGTCTCTCTTTCTTGGTTAGGCTGGTCTTGAACTCTGGCTTCAGTCTCCCAAAGTGCTGAGATTATAGATGTGAGCTGGTGTGCCTGGTGGCCTGTATTTTATTCCTTGCTAATAATTAGATAACACTTAAAATAAAGCTAATTAGAATCGCTATATAGCTGTGCAAACTTGGATTTGTCAGCTTTTTGTTCAAATGCATTGAACATTGCCTTTTAGGTGGACCCATGTATAGTAGTCCCTCCGTATTCCTGGAAAGCAAAATCATGATGCTTTAGTCATCCACAGTCTGAAAATAGGCGAGTATTGTACAATCAGGTATTCTGAGACATTGACCACATTTACGTAACTTTTATTACAGTATATTGCTTTAATTGTTCTATTTTAATTATTGTTAATCTAACTTACAATTAAATTTTACCAATACATATGCATGTATACCTATATAAAAACATAGTATACGTAGAGCTCAGTACTACTCATGGTTTCAGGCATCCATTGGCTGTCTTGGAATGGATCCTCCAAAGATAAGAGGGAACTACTATATAATGTATAATGTACTACTTTTTTTGTAGAGACAGAGTCTCACTTTGTTGCCCTCTATAGAGTGCTATGGTGTCACAGCTCGCAACAACCTCTAGCTCTTAGGCTTAGGCGATTCTCTTGCCTCAGCCTCCTGAGTAGCTGGGACTACAACACCTAGCAATTTTTTGTTGCAGTTTGGCCAGGGCCAGGCTTGAACCCGCCATCCTCGGTATATGGGGCCGGTGCCCTACTCACTGAGCCACAGGTGCCACCCTATATGTTGTACTTCTTCTACTGTGAATTTAGTGTGGCTTTTTTGGTCTTGAATGAAACATTTTACTTAGTAATTCTGTTTTCTGGATGTGTTAAAACACTCCTCAATGACATATACCAAATATTAAATCTTCAGATGTTAGGTATTTTAGTTGGGAGCAGACATTTAGACGAAGATTTCTTATCCTAGCTATGTTCTTATCCCAATTAAGCTCTAGTTAATTCTTGCCTTATCAGCTTGACCAGATTGTAACGTTCAGAGAGAGCTAAAGTTTAAACTTACTGTGTTTTGATCATTTGAGCACTTGGTTGGGCCTTTTTTTTTTTTTTTTTTTGGAGACAGAATCTCACTATGTCTCCCTGGGTAGAGTACTAATGGTGTCACAGCTCACAGCAACCTTCATCTCTTGGCCTTAAGCAATTATCTTGCTTCAGCCTCCCAAGTAGCTGGGACTACAGGTGCCCACCATAACACCCGGCTATTTTTTTGTTGCGGTTGATTAGCTGGCTCAGCCCAGGTTCGCACCCACCACTTTTGGTGTATGTGGCTGGCGCTGTAACCACTGTGCCGAGCCTAGTTGAGACTTGTTATTAAAGCACATATTCCTATGAGGCATACTTACTAAATCTACAGAGACTGAAACATTACCTTATTACTCTAATCATACAACTCCGGAAACAAAGAACAAATCCCTATCAAACCCACATAATTACAAGGTCTTTAAGGCAAGATCCTCCCAATTTTCTTTGTGGTTATACCAACTCATCATTTGGTGATATTTAGACCAGATGGTTTGTATTTGCCAGGTTTTAACTCGGATGGGAGAGACAAGAGGTAGGAGCTATTAGGATCTGCACTTTGGTATCTTTTTATTTGTGGGACAGGAGAAAGGGATGGAGATGAGAAAGGTCTATACAGAGAATTTCTAGAGTATAACCTCTACTTTATAAAATTCTGGATATTTAAATTTTTCTCTTTCCAAAAGGCTCTTATGCAATATCATGCATTTTGGACAAATTGAGAACAGCCACCAGATTTTCCGGCAGGAGGCTGGCTTTAAGGATTTGTGTGATGTGTGGGTTTGGGGGTTTTTTTTTTTTTTTTTTTGAGACAGAGCCTCAAGCTGTCACCCTGGGTAGAGTTCTGTGGTATCACAGCTCACAGCAACTCCAACTCCTGGGCTCAAGCGAGTCTCCTGCCTCTGCCTCCCAAGTAGCTGGGACCACAGGCGCCCACCACAATGCCTGGCTATTTTTTGGTTGCAGCCATCATTGTTGTTTGGTGGGCCCAGGCTGGATTAGAACCCACCAGCTCAGGTGTATGTGGCTGGCGCCTTAGCCACTTGAGCCACAGGTGCTGAGCCAGGGTTTGGGGTTTTTAAAAATTATACTTGGGCTTGGTGCTTGTAGGTCAGTGGGTAGGGTGCTGGCCACATACACGGTGACACAGACCTGGGCTGGCAGGTTTGAACCCAGCCCAGGCCTGCTAAATGACAATGATAACTACAACAACAACAGAAAGGCAGGTGTTGTAGCGGGCACCTGTAGTCCCAGCTAATTGGAAGGCTGAAGTAAAAGAATTGCTTAAGCCCAAGAGTTTGAGGTTGCTCTGAGGTGTGACACCATGGCACTCTGCTGAGATTGACATAGTGAGACTCTGTTTCAAAAAAAGAAAAAACAGGCTGGGCGCCTGCCACGTACACCCAAGGTGGTGGGTTTAAATCCAGCCCAGGCCCGCCAAACAACAATGACGGGCTGCAACCAAAAAAAATAGCCGGGCTCTGTGGTGGGCACCTGTGGTCTCAGCTACTCGGAAGGCTGAGGCAGGAGACTTGCTTGAGCCCAGGAGTTGAAGGTTACTGTGAGCTGTGATCCCATGGCACTCTATCCAGGGGGACAGCTTGAGGCTCCTGTCTCAAAAAAAAAAAAAAAGAAAGAAAGAATGAAAAAAACAAAAAACTTGGTGGCAGCCCCATTCTTTTGGTTCCTCCATAATTTTCTTTTCACTGCTAAGCTTGTGACTTCTCCCATCTTTCATTTGTAAAATAGACCTTTGACTTACATAATTTTACCAAGATATTTTTCAAGGGGAATCAGGTTTAGAATTTGATTTAGGATCCTAAGATAATTTTGTTTTTGAGGGATAGTATTAGCTAGGAAATAAAATAAGAGAATAAAGATCTTGTGGAAAGAACACTAGAGTAGAATCAGAACATTCTGATTTTGGCATGTGTTATATGTTATTCTTGAGCTTAGCATCCTGACTTTTCAGAGCTTTATTCTGTTAACCTACCTATAAAATGCACTAAAATAACAGCCCTTCTTTACATAGTAAGGCCTAAAGATGTAAGTAAACTTGTTCATGGTCATCTGACTAGTAAGTTGGTGAAGGTAAAATTTGAAGCCAGGCAGAACAAGTCCTAAGTTAGTGCTCTTAACCACTATTTATTTTGCTTCTTATATAATCATAGTAATGATATAGTTGTGATTACATGAGATGGTTGGTAGGAAATTATGAACCTTGCTATTCTTTTTTTGCAGTTTTTGGCCAGGGCTGGGTTTGAACCTGCCACCTCTGGCATAGGGGCCAGCGCCCTACTCCTTAAGCCCTATTTTTGCTTATGTAATTTCTTTTCGGAGAGGCCGCCCTTTTTTCTGAATCAAAACCTGTTTTTGTTATATAGTTCTTGCTGCTAAGGTAGATTCATTTTATAGTATAGGTAAGGAAACTGAGCCTTAGAGAAGTTAAATGACTTGTGTACGGTAACATCTTTTAAAGGACAGATTGGGTGTTCCAAACCATGGCTTTTCTCGAGGGTCATTGTTCTTCCTTCTAATTAATACACAATAGCTCAGTGGTTCTCAACTTCCCTAATGCCATGGCCCTTTATTTCTTTTTATTTTTGCAGTTTGGCCAAGGCTGGCTTTGAACCCGCCACCCTGAGTATATGGGACCGGTGCCCTACCCACTGAGCCACAGGTGCTACCTTGCCATGGCCCTTTAATAGAGTTCCTGTGGGTCTCAACCCACAGGTTGAGAACCGCTGCAATAGCTCCTTTCTAGGTCCCAGAAAGATCCTTGATTTTTGTCCTTTCATTTCGTCTCACAGGCTTTTTTTAGTGTGGTCTTCCCTCTTTTTAGCCACCCAAACACAACTGTAGGGAAAACAGTGAAAATAGTAAGCTGCATATATATATGCAGCGTTAAAGAAACATTTAGATTTATGTGTTTATTCAGTTTTAGCTTATCAGTATTAATGAGCTTTAGCTATTTCATGTTCTCTCTCTCTCTTTTTTTTTTAAATTGAGACACTTGTGGCCCATCTACTTTAGTGACCACTCAAACTTCACATTGGAAGAGTTATTTTATACTCAGGGCCCCCCCCCAAATGTACCTCTGCTTCCCATCAAAGTCATTCAGGGATTTATCCCAGCAGAACTGAATTAGAACCTCACGAAGGCCTAAGTGTTTCATTTTAAAAAGCTCCTCAAGGGGGCAGCACCTGTGGTTCAGTGGGTAGGGCACCGGCCCCACAAACCGAGGGAGGTGGGTTCAAACCTGCCCCAGCCAAACCGCAACAAAAAATACCTAGGTGTTGTGGCGGGTGCCTGTAGTCCCAGGTACTCGGGAGGCTGAGGCAAGAGAATTGCCTAAGCCCTGAGTTGGAGGTTACTATGAGCGGTGATGCCATGGTACTCTACTGAGGGTGATGAGGTGAGACTCTGTCTCTACAAAAAAAAAAAAAAGCTCCTCAGGTCATTGTAAAGCTCAGTTAGAATGAAGTTATTATATTCTTGGGCCGGGTAGGGTGGTCTCATGCCTATAATCCTACCTCCTACCTCTGGGAGTCTGAGGCGGGAGGATGGATCCCTTGCATTTTGGCATTTCGGAGTTTAAGATCAGGAATTTGAGCTTGCTGTGAACTAGACTGTCCCTATTTTGCTCTTGCCTGGGGCAATAGGGTGAACTCTGTGGGGGGGGGGGAAGACTAGGCAAAATGGCTCATTCCTGTAATCCTAGCATTCTGGGAAACTAAAGTGGGTGGATCCCTTGATTTTGGGAGTTCCAGACCAGCCAGACCAAGAGTAAGACGCTGTCAATACTGAAAATAGAAAAATTAACCAGGCTTTATGGTGGGTACCTGTAATCCCAGTTACTTGGGAAACTGAGGCAGAAGGACCACTTGAACCCAGGAGTTTGAGGTAACTCTGAGCTGGTCTGAGAGCTGGACTGAGGCCACAGTACTGTAGCTTGGGCACCAGAGTGAGACTCTGTCTAAAAAAAAGAAAGAAAGAAAAAAAATAATTCTCTTACCTGTTGACTTTAATCAGAAGGTCTCAGTTCTACTACAGAAAACTGGGGAATTCTATCAACTGAGAGTGAAGGAATGAATTAGGTTCTTGTTTTCGGTTGTGGGTTCAATTCAATACTTTTATTTATTTATTTATTTATTTATTTTTTTGAGACAGAGCCTCAAGCTGTCCCCCTGGGTAGAGTGCCGTGGCATCATGCTCACAGCAACCTCCAACTCCTGGGCTCAAGCAAGTCTCTTGCCTCCGCCTCCCAAGTAGCTGGGACCACAGGTGCCCGCCACAACGCCTGGCTATTTTTTGGTTGCAGCCGTCGTTGTTGTTTGGCGAGTCCAGGCTGGGGATTCGAACCCGCCACCTTAGGTGTACGTGGCTGGCGCCTTAGCTGGTTGAGCTATAGGCGCAGAGCCAATACTTTTATTGATATGTTAATAAGTGCCAGGCATTGTGCTAAAGTTTTAGGGCTTCAGAAATGAATTAAAGAGCTTGACTTAAATTAAAGAGCTTAAAATCTATTGGTGAGAAAGATATACAAATAGAATATAAAGTATAATGTGTGCAAGGCATAGAAATTAATTTGTATGTAGAGTGTTTAAAGGAAGTGGTTGGAGTGTGGAGAGAGTGCTACGTGTGATGTCTGGGAAAGCTTTGCTTCACCAGGATTAAAATAAGGGTGGGGAAGGAAATAGGGTTGTAGAAGAAGAATGAGGGTCATGAGGACCCCTTGGAGGTACCAGGTAATGTGGTCTTGCAAAGCTAAGGAGAAAAAAAGCACATTTGTTTTTTTTGTTTGTTTTTTTTTTTTTTGAGACAGAGCCTCTACCCCCTGGGTAGAATGCTGTGGCATCACAGCTCACAGCAACCTCCAACTCCTGGGCTCAAGCCAGTCTCCTTCCTCAGCCTCCCAAGTAGCTGGGACCACAGGCGCCCGGCTGTTTTTTGGTTGCAGCCATCATTGTTGTTTGGCGGGCCCAGGCTGGATTGGAACCCGCCACTTTAGGTGTATGTGGCTGGTGCCTTAGCTACTTGAGCCATAGGCGCCGAGCCAGAAAGCACATTTGTTGATGGTATTTTAGATTTATGTGACTTCATGGTGATAATTTCTTATGTCTCAACTATAGACACAGCTGTAAAACCCTGTATTTAAAACCTGGAAAAGGGCCGAGCACAGTGGCTCACACTGGTACGCTGGTAATCTTAGGACTTTGGGAGGAGGAGGAGGAGGAGGGTGGGTTGGTTGCGTTCACGAGTTCAAGACCAACCTGAGCAAAAGTGAGACCCCCATCTCAACTAAAAATAGAAAAACTGAGGCAAAAGGATCCTTTGAGCCAGGAGGTTGCTGTGAGCCATGATGCCACAGCAGTCTACCCAGGGCAACAGCTTGAGACTCTTATTTAAAAAAAAAAAAAGTAGATAATTTCAGTTTTTATAGAGTATATCTCATTGATACCAGGCAGCCATTCAAATGAAAATCAGTTTTTATTAGACTGCAATTTCCTCATATTTTAGGCTAACGTGGATTATCTTTTAAATCAAATTTATTTTAGAATATTGGAGTAAATGTGAAAGAAATAAAGGAGTAGGTGGTACTAACTCTAATATACAGCATGGTCTGGAACAGGGGTCCTGAAACTTTATTTTTTTATTTTATTATTATTATTATTATTATTTTTCTTTTTTTGAGACAGAGCCTCAAGCTGTCCCCCTGGGTAGAGTGCCATGGCATTACAGCTCACAGCAATCTCCAACTCCTGGGCTCAAGCGAGTCTCTTGCCTCCGCCTCCCAAGTAGCTGGGACCACAGGCGCCCGCCACAACGCCTGGCTATTTTTTTGGTTGCAGCTGTCATTGTTGTTTGGCGGGTCCAGGCTGGGGATTCGAACCCTCCACCTTAGGTGTACGTGGCTGGCGCCTTAGCCGGTTGAGCTATAGGCGCCGAGCCTATTATTTTTTTGAGACAGAGCCTCAAGCTATTCACCTGGGTAGAGTGCTGTGGCATCACAGCTCACAGCGACCTCCAACCCCTGGGCTTAAGGGAGTCTCCTGCCTCAGTCTCCCAAGTAGCTGGGACCACAGGCGCCCGCCACAACGCCCAGCTATTTTTTGGTTGCAGCTGTTATTGTTGTTGGGTGGGCCGGCCTGGCTTTGAACCTGCTTCCTTAGGTGTATGTGGCTGGTGCCTTAGCCACTTGAGCCACAGGCGCCGAGCCCTGAAACTTTTTAAACAGGGGGTCAGTTCACTGTCCCTCAGAATGTTGGAGGGCTGGACTGCGGGCCTGGGATGAGTCGGTTGCTAAGCAGGACAGGCAGCAGCGGCAAAAACACCTGGTGGGCCGGATAAATGTCCTAGGCGAACTGCAATTTGAGGACGCCTGGTCTGGAATATATCATAGGATAAATTTCTGTTACGATCTTTGGAGAAAAAGATATGTTTCCTATCCTAAATTGAGCATACCCATGTATTAAAATACAAAATATTCTTACCTCCTTTGAGCCAGGAGATCTGGTTTTGAAGTGTGGTCAGTCCATTCGGCTGCTCTAAAAATATACGAGAGACTGAGTAATTTAATAGGAATTTATTTTTCACGGTTTTGAAGACTGGTAAATTCTAAGATGAAGATGGTGGCAGCTATAAAGTCTGATGCCAATCTGGTCTCTGCTTCCTAAATGATGCCTTGAATGCTATGTCTTTATCTAGCAGAAGGGCAAAAGGGACCTAAGCTCAGTCCCTCCAGCCCTTTTATAAGGGTCACTCATTCCATTTATGAGGACTCTGCCCTTAAGATTAATCTTCTCCTAAAGACTTGCTATCACATTGGTGATTAATTTCCTTTCTTTTTATTTTATTTTATTTTATTTTTTTGCAGAGACAGAGTCACTTTTTTGTAGAGGCAGAGTCTCGCTTTGTTGCCCTTGGTAGAGTGCCATGGCATCACACAGCTCACAGCAACCTCCAGCTCCTGGGCTTAGGCGATTCTCTTGCCTCAGCCTTCCAAGTAGCTGGGACTACAGGTTCTTGCCACAATGCCTGGCTATTTTTTGGTTGCAATTTGGCTGGAGCTGGGTTTGATCCCACCACCCTTGGTATAGGGGGCTGGTACCCTACCCACTGAGCCACAGGTGCCACCCCAAAGATTTAAACTTTAAGTCATGAGTAACTGCCACCTGTCAGTAGTAACAGCTAGCTCTGTTAGCTCTTACTTCATGCAGAGATCCTCTCATCTTCCCAACAGTCTCACAGGCCAGCAGGAAGTATCATTCCAATTCTACAGTGACAACTTCGAGGCTGTGCGCTCCCTAGCAGAACCGGGACTGAGAGATCCTTCATCAACGACTGTTCTCCCTCCAGCAGGAAGAATGTTAGAAAGAAGCAATCCTTTATTTGATAGCAGTCACATCCCCAGGGGCATGGGTGGGGGTGACAGGGGATGGTGAACTCTTATTTTGGGGGTTCATCTCAGTTTCTGAAATAAATCCCTCCTATTTCATCTGCCTTAGTGCAATTCAATCATTTTTTCTCTTTGTGGTTCAAGATTATTCCAAAAAGGATTTGAGGAGGCTTAAAATGTATAAGTTAACATGGGGGAGTCAGAATTAAGGAGAAAGTAAAGAAGTGGGAACCAAGATTCTATCCAAGGCTATGGGTACCAGAGACTCATACATGCACAGATGTGGGCTGCTGTCGGAGCTCTGAGCTTTCTATAAAGTGAACTCCCTTTTAAGTGTCAGAAATCTCTTACTTCTTTATGATGCAGGTAAACCAAAAAGAACTTTTCACAGATAAAGCACTTCAAATTTCATAGAGCTTTATCACAGCCTGTTCATATCCAGTTCTCACATGACCTTCAGTCTTAGGAAGGAAGTCTAGAGGTCAGTCTAATAGCAGCAGAATGGGGGTACTTGTTCTATTTCTATGGATGGATAGATGAAAAGAGAGATGGATGGATGAAGTGATGGAGAGATGGATAAATGGATAAAAAGAGAGGTGATGGATGGCTGAAAGGAGAGATAGAAGGATGGATGAAGATATGGGTGGACAGAGAGATGAATGGATGGATGGAGGGAAGGAAGAATAGAGAGATGAATGGGTGGAGAGATGCCGTGGTAAGAGTCTGGGCCAACTTGCCTACATGCCTGGACACTTAGCACTTTCTCATCTTTCTCCAGCCCCTTCCCAGATCAGAAAGACCCAGCTGGCTCCACAGTTGGCTGGGCTCTGCCTAGTGTCTGGGCTAAGGATATGAGAGGGATGGGAGGCTTTAGGGAAAGAAATCATGTTTTTATCTTGCTTGTTATTGTTGTTTTAAACATGCCTTCCTGTTTCTTTTCCCTGGCACCACCTCTGCATCAGCCAGGACTTAGGTGTGGGCGAATCTCCTGGGAGGGGCTGTCCTTGGCCTCCCGGGCTAGGAGGATCCTGTGGTCTGCTAGGTGGCTGGAAAAGGAGCAATCCAATGCCCTGCCCAGGTTGTAGAAACAATGTCTTGATAGCGCGGGAGAAGATCTGAACTGTTCTTGGATTCTGCACTTGGCCTCCACCACTAACCCTTCCCAGGACTTAGGGGTCTCTTCCAGCCTAGGTTTCACTGGATCTAAACAACTTCTCAGGGTGGATAAAAGCCAAGCTTCCAAGCTTTCAAATCTCTGCTGTTTACTGCCCACATGACCTTTAGCAAGTAGTTAACTTCTCTGTGCCCCAGTGTCATCCACATATTACTTAGCTCAAAGGTTTCTAATGAAGATTAAATGAGATAATTCGTGTGAACTACTTAACACTGTGCCTGGCCAATTGTAAATAATTCATTAAATGTAAAATGGGTAAAACCAAAATTGTCTCTTCCACCTCACAGGTTTGCTATAGAACTCAAATGAGGCATTCACTCGTACAATAATTATTGGACACTTTCTATTTGCCCAGGTGCTGGGGCCTAAAAGGTGAGCTGCTGCCTTCAGAGTGCAGGGTGCTATGGTCTCGCTCATGGCTGAGCCTCTGAAGCAGAAGGCCTTAAAACAAGACTGGCTGCACAACCTTCTTAAAACGAAGCTGATGCAGAGCTGGAGTTGATAAAAGCAAATAAAATTGGGGTGGCTCTGGGGGAAGTGGAGGAGGAGAGGAGGCAGGGCCGACGCTCTCTACACCAGCCCCAGCGTCCCCAACATACCTCCTGGGAACTCCTTGACTGCTCAGACACAGCTGAAATCCTAGGACCCCACACCACCCATTGTCCTCTTGCTTTTATTATTAATATTATTATTTTGAGACAGAGTCTCACTATGTCACCCTCAGTAGAATGCTGTGGCATCACAGCTCATAGCAACCTCAAAACTCAAGGGATTCTCTTGCCTCAGCTTCCCTTGTAGTTGGGACTACAGGCACCCACCACAATGCTCAGCTATTTTTTTTTTAAAGTAGGCTCAGGTTGGATTTGAACCCCCCAGTCCCAGTTCATGTGGCCAACATCCTAACTCTTGCTCAGGCTGGTCTTGAACTACTGAGCTCAAGCAATCTACCTGCCTCGGCCTCCTGAGTGCTGAACCTCCCTTTTTGTTTAATTAAAAGCAATCTACCTGCTTTGGCCTCCCTAAGGGCGCCAAACCTCCCTCTTTTTTTTAATTAATAATTTTTTTTTGGAGATAGTTTAGATTCACAGCAAGATTAAACAGAAAGTAGAGAAAATTCCCATATAGTCCCTGTACCCACACGTGCAACTTCCTTCACTACCAATGTCCTGCACCACATGGCACATTGGTTACACTTGGTGAACTTTCCTTGGCACACTCTCATCACATCAAGTGCAGGGCTTACATTAGGGCACCCTTCGGTGCCCCTCTGTGGGCCGGGTGGCATGAGCCACCTGAGTTCAGGTGTCACCTCTGTGGCTGTGGCTCTCCTGTTCTCCTCAGAGCTTCTGTTGGGAATGTCCCCAGAACTTCCTATAGGATGAATGGTCAAGCCCTCTAGGACACAGTGAGGACTGGGATCAGGATATCTCCCCAATTTCTGCTCTTCTTTTGTGACTTTTGTACCACCCCCTAGTATCATTACAGCCTGCAGAAACTAATGTACAGAAAGGAAGCCAGGATGGAGTCAACAGAAGGTGCTTGTGTGCCCCAGAGGGAGGAACACTCAGTACAGGGCTTTAGACTCACTGCCTAAGGGACTGGGTACACCCAGGCCACTCACTGGTTCCAGCTAACTTTCTCCACCAACAATATATACATGAAATAACTACAGTTTTTAGCACTTAAATAGATTTACATTAATATTCAAACTTTCCCATTTACTAATAATTTGACTTAGGGAGACCTGCTTAGCTCCTCTGTTCCTCTATTTCCTCATCTGTAAATTGGGTGTATAATAGTACCTCCATATATGGTTGTTGTGAAAGCCAAATAAGATATATGTGGCCAGGTGTGGCGGCTCACACCTGAAATCCCAGCACTTGGGAGGCCAAGGCAGGTAGATTGCTTGAGCTCAGAAGTTCAAGACCAACCTGAGCAAGAGTGAGACCGCATCTCTAAAAAATAGCTGGGCATTGTGGCAGGCGCCTATAGTCCTAGCTACTTGGGAGGCTGAGGCAAGAGAATCACTTAAGCCCAAGAGTTTGAGATTGCTGTGAGCTATGATGCCATGACACTCTACTGTGGGTTACCAAGTGAGACTCTGTCTCAGAAAAAAAAAAAAAAGATGTATGTAAATCATATAGGCAATGTCTAGCCCTTAGTGCCTCCTCAGTAAGTGTTAGCTGCTGTTTGGTGCTTATTATCACAAATGCATTTCATATGTGCGTACACACACACACACACACACACACACACACACACACACGTATTTCTGAGTTGAAATCAATCAGCTCTAAAGGGGGAGCATTAAAGGTAGCTGAGGAATGATTCCTGTCCCCTATTACCCATGGTCTTGTGAGCATAATCAGAACAGCTTCCATTTATTGAGAGCCTGTGATCTGCCAGGCACATGCAGTGCTGGGCACTGTGCCTCAAATACTTATTTCACTGAATCTTAGCAAAGTAACCATGCAGGGTAGGCTCATTTTGTTTTTTCCAAAAGCAATCAGCCCATCAGCTGGAAGCTCCAGCTGCCTCTAGATCCACTGCCGGGGAGGTGGGGGGGAATCCTGCCCCATACCCAGCCCCCACCCGAGCCCTGTAAGCACAGTGCCGCCACTCACCCCCCAGCGCTCTCAGAGCTGTTTGTTTTCATGATCCCCACTTTATCTGACAGCCCACACACAGCCACCCAGCTCAGGGGCATTTCTCCAGGCTGCAAAATTTTTACAAGCACCACACAGTGGAAACATTCATAGGTTGGTTTTTTTCCTCCACTTTTTTCCAAAATACAGCACTGCAGACTGTGTGAGTATGTGTCCACATTTAGGCCCGCATGCCCCTGTTGGAGTCCAGCAGTCCAACCCACATGGTGTCTGGGTTTCATGTGTTTGCATTTTAATATGGGCCCACCTCTCTTTATCAGTGTTCAAAAATAACCATTTCTGCCGTTGCCTATGCATGCATGTGTCTGTGTGTTATTTGTGGATACATGGGCTGGTCTGTCTCCCAGAGCCATTGCCCGCGCAGGCTTGCTCCCCTATGTGTGTGTGCTGTAGCATGTTTGGGTATGTGCCCGCCTGTCTCCCAAGGGTGTCCACAGACACACGTAAACTATCCTTCACTTCTGTTGTTGAGACTCTCCTAGGACACTTTGCCCTGGCGGGGCAGGGAGAGTTGGGAGAGGGAATGTTTAGTCTGGAAGGCAGGCAGGCAGGCAGCTGGAGTCTCCCTGTGGAGCACCCTGGCCGGCAGGCTGGCCCCCAGGGTTGCGGCAAGTGCCCTGTCCCAGCACGCCCTGGCTCCAAGTTACAGGGCGCTCCTGCTCAGGCCAGGCTGGGCCCAGGATGGCCCCTCCGACATAAGTGCTGAGGGGGCTCTGAACAAACTCCAGCCCTGTGGTGAGAGGTTCCTTATTTTTCTTGTTTCCCCTCCCTTGGTTCTTTACAGTACTCAGAACAGGTTTATACGCTGAATTGAAGGGGTCAGCATAGCAGTATGGAAAGAACATGAAGCTTTGGTGCTGGGCACACCTGAGACTAACTCCTGGCTTTGCCATATATAATCATGTAACACTGAGACAGCGACAGTTCCTTAAGCTGTGAGCCTCAGTCTCCTCATCTGTAAAGAAGGCTGATAATATTACACTACAGGCTCACGTGAGGACCTACATGATAAAATCAATGTGAAATATCTAGTAGGTTCTCTGTCACCATTTTTCCCCCTTTTTTCTCTTGAAGTCTCTGACTGGACCAGTGAGGCAATGCCATGGAATCCTAGGAAAAGAGCTATTTGCTTTTGATGACCTGGTGGGTCAGGAGTGGGAGGATGGGAAGAGTAAAGAGGGCTCAGCTTTGCAAATTTGCAAATAGTTTCCTTCAGCTTGCTGTAACCTGAGTTCAAATCCTATGTTCTGTGTTAGCAGGTGTTAGGAGGGCATTTTAGGAGGATGGCTAGTTTCTGCACAAGGCATGCACCTGCCTTCCCAAAAGGTTTATGAGGTGGTAACCAGGTCCCTGGTATATCAAGCTGTTAACAGGCTGGGAATGGGGGGGGGGGGATGACTGACGACTTACTGCTTTGCACTCTGACATGGGTCAGGCACTGTTCTAGGCAGTGGAGATTCTGTACTAAACAAGGTAGACACAGGCCTTCGAAGCCTCAAGGGACTTCCACTCAGCTGGGAGACACACAGAATAAACGTGTCAACCAAGAAAATCCACATGGGCTGATTTCCAGACAATCAGTGATACGAAGAAGAGTAAATGTGGGAGTTGTGATAAAAAGTTCAGGGCGAGGTCTGAGGATGCCACTTAGGTAAGGTGGTCCTAAGAAAGACCTCCCTGAGGAGAGCCATTGGTTGAGACTTGAATGACAGAAAGAAGCAAAACAAAGGCCTTGAAAGGAGGACGTTTCATGTTCCCACACCCTCACCCGCTTCAGGTAACAAGTCCATGTCCTTTGGGTGACTGTCAAGTTCCTGCACCATCTCACCTCCCCTCCTGTTACTTTCCCTGGGCCACTCCACTCCAGCCTCATAGGCACACGCTCACCCCAGGACCTTTGCACTTGTCATCCGTGCCACCCAGAACATGCTTCCCACAGATACCACATACCTAACTCACTCTTTATCTTAAGCCTATCCTAAAAGTCACCTTGTCCATGAGCCCTGGATTCTCCTTTACCTTCGATATTTTGTCCTTAGTCATCATCTTCTTGCATATTCTGTAATTTGCTAATTTATTATTTGCTGTCTTTCTGTCTTCCCTAGACCATAAGACTCAGAAGGACAGATAATTTTGTCTGATTTATTCTTTGACATAAACAAGCACCTGGAATGGTGCCATGAATATAGTAGGTGCTTAATAAATATTTTCAGGCTCAGTGTATGAACAGGCAGAGGGATGGGCCCCCCAGTGATGCAAGGCTCATCCTCAACCCAAGAGATGCAGTGGGTATATTCTGGGTCCCCAGCATGGGCCAATCCATGTGCTGAGCTGTGCTGATGGGCACCCCAGACTGGACAGGGAGATGGGCCCCAAAATAAATCAGCCGAAAACCCAGAGTCAGGTTGGAGACACAAGGGGCCCTCAAAGGAAATACACAGGTCCACTGAGGACCATAGCAAGTCTGAGAAGGGGAGATTTGGGGGTAGGAGAGGGACAGAGATAAGGAGAGTGAGAAGGACATTGGCCTCTCTGTGAGCAGCAGGAGAGAGACCAGCCTTGGCTAGAGCTGAGGGTTTTGGGTGGCAGGAGAGCAAGTGGGAAGGACCAGCTCTCTCTCTCTCTCTCTCTCTCCCTCTCTCTCTCTCGCTCTCTCTCTCTCTCTCTCTTTCATACACACATACACACACACACACACACACACCCTGTTCACATTCTTATAACAGTCTCAGGTGTCCATCCATCCATATAAGCACAATGACATCCCCAGGGACCAGAGTCACATCCTGCCTCTGGCCCTTACTCAGTATGTGTTCTCAGGCAAATTATTTAATGTTTCTGTGTCCTATCTCTGACCCTGGGCTAAATATTCTCTACCCCATAGAGGCACTATGGAGCTCAAATGGGATCCCTTCATTATTAAAATCATAAACTTTGTTGTCAGACCCCAATTCAAATTCTGGTTCCAAATTTTATGAGCTGTGTGTCCCTGGGAAAGTGACATAAACTCTCTCAACCTGTTTAATAGCAAAATGGGAATAATACCAATCTCATCATATACTTATAAAGATGAAATGATATAATAAATGGAAAGTAGCTGGTGTGAACTTGGAGAGACAGGAACACTTTTATGCTGTTGGTTGGACTGCAAACTAATATAGCCTCTATGGAAAGAAGCATGGAGAATTCTCAAAGAACTAAAATTAGACCTTTCATTCGATCCCCCAATCCCATTACTAGTATCTACCCTGAAGAAAAAAAAATTATTTTACCATAAGGACATTTGTACTAGAATGTTTATTGTAGCTCAGTTCACAATTGCCAAGACATGGAATCAACCCAAGTGCCCATCAACATGTGAATGGATTACCAAACAGTGGTATAGGTATACCATGGAATACTATTCAGCCATAAAAAAGATGGAGACTTTACATCTTTTGTGTTTATCTGGATGGAGTTGAAGCACATTCTTCTTAGAAAAGCAAGTATCCAATGTACTCAATACTAATATGAAACCAATATAGAAACAACTACATGCCCTCATGAGAAGAACACAGTTGAATTCAGATAGGGGTGAGGGAGGAGGAGTGACAGGGGGATAGGGAGGTGAGGGAGGAGAGAGGGGATTGGTAAGCTCTCACCTAAGGTGTACAGCGTGAAGGTAAATAGCAGACCTCCTGGGTGAAGGGCTCAACTACAACTTGAACTTTAAGAAACACAAGCAATGTAACCTAATCATTTGTGCCTTCATATTAATCTGAAATTTTTTTAAAAAGGAAAATGTAATAAATGGCAAATACCGTATAATATGTACCAAATGTGATATGAAAGGGCTCCGCACATGGCCTTGCACATAGTAGGCCCTTAGGTGCTATAGGAGTGTTTGAAGAAGATGAGGTAGGCTGACAGGGGATCTGACAGAGGTCAATAGATCATGTGTGGGGTGAGCCAAGGAGCTGTTGGTTTTGAGTCTGTGCAGACCCTGGTGATAGAAAGTTTTCCATGGGCAAATGAAGTGCCCTGGTCATGGCCACAGGTACTGCAGTTTTGACTTCGTCACTCCCAGCAAAGAGGAGCAATTTGTGTAGAGGCCAATGTGACCCGGACTTATAAGAAAGGGCTTTTCCAAAGTGGGAAATGGCCAGAGTCATCTCCTAGGTCCTGGGCTGCAATTACAGTCCCCAGCTCCAGGGCTTCCTAGGGGACAGGCCAGAGCGGAGAGAAGCCTGGTGAGGGAGGATGTCCCCTCTTGGTGAGGGAGGATGCCTCCTTGCTGGCCCTGAGGCTGAGGGGCTTTTCCTGCCTACAGGGTCAGAATTTGGGCTCCTAGCCAAGGAGCCTGTTTCTTGTCCCACCTATACCTCTCAGGGTTGTGCCATCGTGGACAAGTTCAACTTAAGCTTCAGTTACCTTATCTGCCAAAAAGAGAAAATGGCAATACCTAGCAACCAGGCCAGGAGGAGGCATAAAGGACTGTATCCTAGTGAAGGGCTCTCCCTAGGGCTGGCACATGGCAAGCACCCAGTAAATAGTGGCTCCTATAACCACCCCTGGGGAAATCCTGGACTGCCGACACTCCGGGAGCTGGTGTACCTCCCTCCCAATCTGCCCCTGGGGTTTGGCTCCCTAGATGCCCCATCTCTGGCCAGGAAGTGCCTCACAGCTTGAGGCAGCAGAGGAGTTGGACTCGGCAGGCAGGAGAGGAGCCAGTGGACATTATGTTCCTTCCCAGCAATGGAAAAGAAGGAATCTTCCTGGGCGAGGAGCAAGGCTCAGGGCAAGCTTGCCGGGAACATCTCTACGCTGTCCCTATAGCCCAGAGCCCAGCCTTGTGCTGGGGACCCTGGGGAGGAAGACACCTTAGCAGAAGTGGCCGGGCCTGCCTTGGGCCCCTGGCACCTCAGGGCACACACAAACAGTGAAGACAGTCTCCCACATTCACAGGTGTCCCTGTGCCCCTATAAGCACATAGTGACAAAGGTACACACAAGCGTCTCAGAAACATACTCACTCATCAACACACCCAGGGCTGTACATACATCTACATTCATCTGTACACGTGCAACCCCAGGTCCTGAGTCCATGGCCGCACACACTCACAGGGTCCTCACTCATTCCCCTACACTCACCCATCTTCACAAATACACACACTTGCTGACACACTGGTGCTAATTCTCATGAACACACATCCAAATATGCACACCATGGCTCGGCGCCTATAGCTCAATCGGCTAAGGCGCCAGCCACGTACACCTAAGGTGGTGGGTTCGAATCCCCAGCCCGGACCCGCCAAACAACAATAATGGCTGCAACCAAAAAATAGCCGGGCGTTGTGGCGGGCGCCTGTGGTCCCAGCTACTTGGAAGGTG
>CAUYTI010116486.1:0-135568 GCA_963575145.1 Galago senegalensis
CTCCTGCCTCTGCCTCCCAAGTAGCTGTGACCACAGGTGCCCACCACAACGCCCGGCTATTTTTTGGTTGCAGCCGTCATTGTTGTTTGGCGGGTCCGGGCTAGGGATTCGAACCCACCACCTTAGGTGTACGTGGCTGGCACCTTAGCCGGTTGAGCTATAGGTGCTGAGCCCAGATTCTTTAAATATCATTTGAACACCCAGATCCATCCCTTCCTAATGCTCTAGACTCTTCAGTTACTTCATCAACACCTGTCCTTTTGTTAAAAACCAGTTCTTGGTTGTTATTTGCAACCGGAAAGTATAGATAAACATGGATACAATTTCTTTGCATGTCTTTGAGTTGGTGACATTTTAATATCCACACCTTGCACCAAATTCAATGCTGACCACTGTGTCTCCACCCCGGCAGATGCTGAGGGGACATCTGCCGACATTGAATGGAGGAGACAGGTGCCCCCTGCCGGGTCGGGATGTGGCTTTTGTACCCTCATCTCCTCATCAGCAGAGTCTACCAGGTCTGTGCTCGATTATCAGTGGATTCTTTTGCCAGAGAGATTAAATAAAAGAGTTTTAAGTCCTTTCTACTCTTTGCTACCTGAGTCAGTCCATGACAACATTTGTCTCCCAAATGCCAAATCCTGAGAAGTTCTTTCTTCTCCATCCTCCCATCTCCATTCTAATGAGAACTTTTCATTTGAACCAGTACAATAGCCTCCTGGTAGGTGCCCAGGTCTCCAGACTCTTTCTTCTTTACTTTTTCCTACCCCAGAGTTTTCAACGAATAGAGCCATATTAAAAATTTAAATGTGCTGTTTCAATATTACAGTAAAGCAGACACGCTTTCTTCAAAATTCAAGGCACACTCTCTATGAGCTGGAAGGACTCTCGCCTCTCTGACTTCTCAGAACATTTACATGTCCCTCTGTTATGAAGTACGTTTGTTTCCTCATTCAGAAAATAGTTAGCAGATAGACATAATGCCTCGACCATGACTAAGTCTAACTTAGACCCCGTTACTGTGTCGACAGTCTAACTCTGAGGCTGCTCTTTTGAGAGCAGAAGATGGAGAAAGTGGTCCTCCTGCTGGGTATATACCCAAAGGGAAAAGGCCATTTTATAAGAACTCCTGCACACGAGTGTTTATAGCAATGCAATTCACAAGGGCAAAGCCATGGGAACAGCCCACATGCCTGCCGATACTTGAACGGATGACACAATATGGTGTACACATACCAGGGAGGAGGACTACCGTAAGAAAGATGGCAAGCTAGTATCTTTTGTGACAACCTGGGCGGAACTTCAGGTTGAATAAGTGAACCGTCACAGGAATGAAGAAACAAATATAAACACTCCATACCAGGTGGAACTGATTGACCAACACCTACGTGTACATATGGAAATAAATGTCAATGAAAATCATGCTGGCAGAGAAGGGAAGAGAGAATAAGTAAACTCATGCCTGTCGGGTGTGGGGTATGCTGTCTGGGTGCAGGGCACACTTATAAACTCGACTCAATTTGTGCAAAAACAAAGTATGTAAATAAAACCGGGTACCCCCTAATATTTTGAATTTTTTTTTACAAAATGAGAAATAAAACCATTGAACAAAACCCTTAAGAGCTTTTTCTTGTCATTTTATGTTGGCAATATAGTCTATTTAGGTCCAGTATATTTTCTAGGTCAAGAGAGAGCAATTTTTCAGAAGAGCAATTTTGCTGTGCTGGAATAACAGTTTTATAAGGCATTACACAGCTTTCCCCGGCCGAACCCTCAGTTTGCAATGTCAGAGCGAGGACCCCAGGTTCATCACATCTTCTTCTAGATGCGTCTTGCTAAGGTGAATGCAGAGTCACAGCTCATCAGCTGTGGCTTGGTGTGTTTTTCACGTGACTTTTAGAGTAAGTTTGAAGTTCTGCCAGCAGAGATGCAGAAAGGAGTCTGCTGCATCTGCTCTCAGGCAGACTCTTTCCCCTTTAATCCATTTAACACACTGTAACCATGGTTCTGGCTGCAGTTGCTGTGTGTGTTACTCATAGACGAGGCAGCTAGTGCTGGCAGGGACGCTGATTAATACTAAAATATCCAGAATGAGGAAGGTAGCACAGGAATGTTAATTATCAACATTGTTAATTAGCATAAAACAGGTTTGATTTTTAGTACTTACTATACTCTATAAATATAGTTAACTGCAAGTACACCAGGTCCGACAATTAAGTTTGCAAACTTGCCATATGCTTACGCTGGTGGCACTGGACAAATAACTCAGTGAGGTTCCATGGCGTTGGTGTAGTTGGTGTGTCAGCGTCTCACGGCTGTGCTCGTGTATGTGTGTGTGTGTGTGTGTGTGTGTGTGTGTGCGCGCGGTGGCGTCTCGCTGAATGGCCTTCTTTACTGTTGTTGCCTGTTTTGTGTGCTGTCATGACAATGTAAGAGATTGAATTCGAGCAATGGACAAACATTTGTAAATTTCTTCTTTAGACTTGGCAAAAGTGGAAGTGAAATCAGGGACATTTTAGCCCAAATCTGTGGGAATGATACCATGAAGAAAATAGCAGTGTAAAAATGGATTACATGTTTTTCTGAGGGGACAGAAAGTGTCACTAATGAAGAGAGGTCAGGGCAGCCAGTACCCAGCAGAACTGATGAAAACATCGCAACAATTTGTCAAATTGTGCGTCAAAATCACCAGCTGACTGTGAGACGCACAGAAGACCAAGTAAACATGGATAAAGATGGTTAGGAAATTCTTAACTGAAAGCTTGGCGTGGGAAGGGTACGGCTCCGGCATCCAGATGAGGCACCAGCTCACACGGCACTGTCTGTAGGGAGAGTTCAGCCAGTGAACAAATAACTGTATTGGAACACCCTCCTTACTCACTTGATCTGGTCCCAGTGGCTTTTTTCTCTACCCAAAGGCAAAGGAAGTATGGAAAGGACGACATTTTGATGACATTCAGGACATCAAAAGTAATACGATGATGCCAGCTGCAGTGGCCATTCCAGAGAAGGAGTTCCAAAATTGCTTTGAACTCTAGAATGAGTTCACGAACTTAATTATCAGACCTCTCTGATAATTAAGGGCTTTATTTTATCTACTTTAACCTTTGCATTTAACTC
Organism: Galago senegalensis; assembly: GCA_963575145.1. NCBI lineage: Eukaryota > Metazoa > Chordata > Mammalia > Primates > Galagidae > Galago > Galago senegalensis. The sequence goes on from CAUYTI010116486.1 coordinate 3,121, forward strand.
TTTAAGGTATTTTGACAACAACCCAAAGCTCGAAGAGCTTAAATATCTTGATTAAAAATACTCAGACACACTGGAACTCAAGTTCAGCTTCTTTGCTCAATGTCCCTGCTATCACACTTATTACATCACTCCCAAATATAATTCCTCTATTTTCCGAGCTAAAAAACAAATAAATATAAATATAGTTAACTACAAGTACACCAGGTCCGACATGGCCCCTAAACATGGTCCCTCCTAACTTGGAGAAACTACTGACGGTGAGATACCAAAGATGCCCCAGGGAGGCATCAGAACGTATCCGGCAGTTCCCCGCACTTGTTCTTAAAGCTTCAGAATTTTGTGAAAAGCAACACAAGAGAGATTTTGCTTTCCTTTAGAACTGTGGGTCGTGGCCTTTCCTGCAAAATTCTTGCTCCCAAATTCAGACCGCGTCTCTGCCACTACCTAGTGTGTGCCTGTGCATATGAAATCCAAAGACAGTGACTCCAATAGACTAAATTAAGATACGTCCAACTCCTCAGAGTCATGGGGTTGCGGACCTTATACGACTTCATAGGACTTGATTCAGCATAGGAATAAAATGGTTTTTCTTTTTTTACAAAAATTTATTTTCTCAAATATTGATGAGACTGAATAGATCTATCTACATATGGTTAAAGTTTCCTTTCTGTCAAATTAGAAGAAAACATCATAAAGCAGCAGTTTGTTCTCAAGAGAAAAAGCCTAGTTTATAGACGCGCACCCGAAGACAATATGTAATAGTTTTGGAGAATCTAGTTCACGATCTAACAGAAGGGATATTTCTCACTGTGGAGAGGGATCTATAGCTATAGAAAAACAGGATTCCTTATATTCTGACCTAAAATCTCTGGCTCGGCCCGATCCTTGGTTCCTGAGAAGTTAGAGAACATAAATATTATTGAATTGAGTGAGAGGTAGATTCAGTAAAGCAAAGTTAATGATTTCAAGTGTTCAGCTAGAACCAGAAAAGAGATGCTGAAATAATTTGCTGTCACGACTTTGACTGAGTTGGAAGCCAATTCAGAGTGAGAGAGAAGGAGGAGGAACGTCGGGACGGGCCAGGGTCTGCTTCCCTGGCCTCTCACAGGTGAAGTTCCTGAGCCCCTCGCCTGTGGAGTCAGACCCTGGCTCCGGGTGTGAGGCCCAGCCCCACCGTGACTCGGCTCTGTGAATATATGCAGGGGACGGGTCCCGGCCTCATGTCTCATACACTCACTCCACAAGTTCCCTCAGCCTGGCACTGCTGAAGCTCTTTACATCCGTAATAACCTAAAAAAGGGTGCTATTATTCCTCCCAATTCACAAATGCAGAAGTGGGTCACGGTGAGAGGAAAGTAAATTTCCACAAATAGAACATGACAAAGTCAGTGGGAACAGGAGGGCGCAGGCAGGTTGGTTCCAGACTGCACGCTCTTTGCCACAGCTTAACCTGCTGTGCTCCACTGTGGCAGGGAATCAAGTATCCTCACTTCCTCCTGGCTGTGCTGAGCTTAACTGAGACAATCCACCTGACACATCTCACCGGAGCAGGCACACAGGAGGCCAGTCTGGGGAGTCTGGACTCAGGCTGCTGCTGGGAAGCTCATAGCTGGAAGGCCCTGGCATCTCCTGGGCCTACCAGGGCAAAATACCTGCCGCAGTCCCCCCCGCTGGCACCGTTTGCTCACCTGGCTTCTGCTATCATTTCTCTGTTCCACGTTTCTGTTCCCAACCTCCAGCTCACCTGGCCAGGCGCCAGCGGTCAGCTGTGCCTGCTCTCAGGTCTCACAGTCCCCATTCGGTCACACTTTATTTTCATTGGCTGACTTACCCCTGCATGTCCTTGAGCAGGTTTATATCATTCCAGATATAAGTGGGCAAAGGTTTCAGTGACCCAAGGTAGCGTGGTGCTTCAGAAGGAAGAGTCTCCAGGGGCCCAGGCCTGAGTCTGCAGCTCAGCCTCAGCTCTGTGCTCTTGGGGAAACTGTTACTCTGCTCCGTCCCTCAAGTTCCCTCATCAGTAAAAGTTGGGGCTAAAAGTTTTACTTTGTGGAAGGACTTGTAAGGCTGCCTACTCAGACTCCTAGGTTGATTTTTGCTGGAGAATAATGAATGCAGTAGTTTAAAATAATCAGTGCAATACTTATCAATATGAAAAGAATCAGAGTTGAACCTGCCATCCTAAGTAGAGATGTCCAGCCCTATGTTTAAACTAAGGTTGATGCTTAGCAATTATGTTTCTCTCTTCCTGAAAGTAACGGGGAGCTCCATACATCCAGAAATGTAATTCGAGTTAACATCCATGGTGGACGATGCGCAGACTCAGGCTCCCACGGCACCTTGTGCTGCCGTGGCATCTGAGAGCTGAGCTTTATTTTACTTTCCACTGCTGAGAGTCAGCAAAACTGCCAGAGTCGTGAACTGCTTACATCATGGTTGCTTACAACTTCTTTTCTGGGAGTTCAATACCTAGTGTCTTTTTAAAAAAAATATTGAGGGGACACAAATGTTTTTGTCACTTGGGTATCTTGTATATACATAAGCCAGGACTTTTAGCGTGCTCGTCCCCATAACAATGTTCACTGTACCCAGTAGTTTTCACCCCTTATCTCCATCCCACCCCATTCTCGGTTTCCACCACCCTTTACGTCTTTTTGTGCCGTGTGCACCTGTTTATTTCCCAATTCCTAACAAGCACATGTGGCATGTGTCTATCCTGAGACACCTCACCTAGCATAACAGTCTCCAGTTGCAGCTAAATTGCTGTAGAAATCCTTATTTCATCCCTTTTACTGCTGAGTATCATTACATGGTGAGTATATACATTACATTTTCCTGATCCACTCCTCAGTTGATGAGCACTTAAGTTGAACCACATCTTTGCAGTTGTGAATTGTGCTATGATAAAATTTGAGTGCAGGTATCTTTGGCAAAATGGCTTTTTCCCCTTTGGGTAGGAACCCAGTAATGGGATTGTGGGATGAAATGGTAGTTCTTTTAGTTCTTTAAAGAATCTCCATACCATTTTTCCATAGAAAAATAGCAGTCCCACCAACACGGTATTAAATGTTCCTTTCTCTCTATGTTCGTGCCAGCATCTATTGTTTTTATACTTTTTGTATTCAATCTTATCCTCCACCTTGTTGATATGGAATAACTTTTGTAGGATGAGGGCTAGCTCTTTTTTGTGGATCTAGTATAATTTGGCTGTTAATCTTTCTGGTCCAGGTCTTTTTTAACTGGGAGATATTTTTTATTACTGCTTTAATCTCACCACTGATTATTGGTCTGTTCAAGATTTCTATTTCTCCCTAATTCAGTCTTGGGAGACTTCCAGGCATTTATCCATTTCCTCTATGTTTTCTAGTAAGTGTGCACAGGGGTTTCTGTAGTATTCATGGAAGAAATTTTGTATTTCCACGCTATCAGTTGTAATGTCTCCTTTTTCATTTCTGATTGAGCTTATTTGAGTCCTTTCTCTTATATTTCTGGTTTATCTTGCTGGTGTTCTATCCTTGATCTTTGTATATTTTTTGTTTTCATTTGATTTAGTCTGTTCCTTGTTATTTCATCTTTCTCCTTTTGCTGGCCTTGGTTTGGTTTGTGCTCCTCTCTCTGGCTCTTTGAGATGTGAGTCTTTCTGATGTAGCCATTTAAGGCTGTGAACTTCCCCTTGGGTCTGCTTTTGCTGTACCCCATGGATTTTTAAATCTTGGCTCCCCATCTTAATTTCATCACTGGCCCAAGGATAGTTCAGCAGCGTGTTTAATTTTTGTGAAGATTTAAGTGCTTCTCTTGGGTTTGATTCTTGTTTTACTCCACTGTGGTATGTTTTGGATTATTTTGAATTTGCTAAGACTTGTTCTGTGGCCTCCGATATGCTCTGTTTTGTAAAATGTCCCATATGCTGATGTCTATTCAGGAGTTTTGGGACAGAACATTCTGTAAACGTCTGTTAGGTCCATTGGTTGTTGAGTTCTGTTTAAGTCCAGGGTTTCTTTGGTAATTTCTAGCTTTGATGATCTGCCCAAGTCTGCCGGCTAAATGTTGAAATTCCTGACAGTTACGATGCTACGGTTGATTTCTTTGCTTAGATCCAGTACTAGTTACTTTATGAATCTGGGAGCTCCTGTGTTAGGTGCTTATATTTTTAGGGTTGTTATGTCCTCCTGTTGAAGTGCTCCCTTTACTGTTATATAATGACCATGTTTGTCGTTTTTATACCATGTTGAGTTAAAGTATGTTTTATCTGACATGAGAATGCCTACATCTGCTTGCTTTTGTTTTTCATTTGTACGGAATATTTTTTTCCATCCCTTTCCCTTTACCATCTGTGAGCGTCCTGTTAGATGCATTTCTTGGAGATGGCATATGCTTGGATTATTATTATTTTTTTATCTATTCAGCCAGGCTGTGTCTCTCCAGTGGGGCATTAAAGACATCCACATTCAGTGTCAGCAGTGATGTGTGGAGTACTGTCTGTTCCTCATGTAGCATGATACGTTATTTTGATTTCCCTCTTGTACTATTGTTTTATAAGAGCTACGAGCTTTAGCTTTCAGCCCTTTTTACACTGGTGCGTGTTTGTTGCACTGTTTCATGTTTAATGCACTTTGGGGCATTCCTGAAGGGCACGTGGAGTATTGACAAACTCCCTTAGTGTTTGTTCATCTGGAAAAGTCTTTATTTCTCCATCATTCATGAAGCTTAGTTTTGAAGGGTACCAAATTCTTAGCTAGCACTTGTTCTGCAAAAAACAAAACAATGGGCCCCATCTCTCCAGGCTTTTAAGGCCTCTGCTGAGAAGTCTCCTGACAGCCAGTTTGCGATGAGTCCTCCCACTGTCGGATGACCATCTTGTATTTGGGTATCTGTACACCTGGTCACTGTCGGATGACCATCTTGTATTTGGGTATCTGTACACCTGGTGACTGTCGGATGACCATCTTGTATTTGGGTATCTGTACACCTGGTGACACCAGGGAACCTTTCCTCCATACTTCCCTTGAGTGGGTTTCCTGTGACTTTTCTTTTTTCTTCTTACCCCTCAGGGACAGCTGTAATCACATCCTGGCACACCTCCCATAGTTTCATATTTCTTGGAGTATTGATTTTTCTTTATTCTTCTTTCTGCATCTTTGTCTCACTGGGTTAATTCAAAAGCTTTGGCTTCAAACTCTGAGATTCTTTCCTTTGCTTGGTCTAGACTGTTGCTGAATCTTTCTGCTGTATTTTGAAGTTCCCTGAGTGACTCATTTCTTGGAGTTCTATTATGCCTTTTCTTTTCTTTTTCTTTCTTTTTCTTTTCTTTGCAGTTTTTGGCCAGGGCTGGGTTTGACCCCGCCACCTCTGGCATATGTGGCCAGAGGCCTACTCCTTTGAGCCACAGGGGCCGCCCTATGCCTTTTCTTTTGTTGGTTGCCTCTTCAGCGACATTTTCATTCTCTTCATTTATGTCCTGAAATACATATTCTTTTAACTTCTTTGTGTTGGCTTTCACCTTCCTATTCAATCCCATTCCCCTTATTTGCCATCCATATTCTTAATTTCATTTCTGACATTTAGACAATTTCCTTTTGGTGGGGTCTGCTGTGATCCTTTGGGGTCTGGGATTAGCTTGCTTTTTCAAGTTTCCAGAGTTCTTTTGTTGGATTTTTCTCACCTGAAATCTCTTCACTTAGTTTAGGGAAAATAGGTTTGAACCATACCTGTCCTTTGCTAGGAGCTCTCCTATTTAGTGAGGAGGAGAGGCCCCTTAATGGAACTTCTGTGTCCCATTTTGGAAGATTGATCTCGTATGAGAGGGGGGCTTGCACTGAGATCTCAAAATGCAGCTCTTCTATATTGTCCCATCCCCCTGTTGCTGTCCCAGTCCAGGTTAGTTCAGGGAGATCTTAGAGTGCCGGGTCGGTCCTGAGGAAGCCGGGCAAATCCCTCTCCATGGAGGGGGCTTTTGGAAGATTGCTGTGCCTGAGTCTCTCCTCACCAGTGATAGAGGCAGCTGTGTGAGGCCATGTAGGGAGTGGTCATGTGTCAGAGCTGGGGATGTTTGATCCACCAGGGTGCAGGTGAGATGATGGCTTGTGGCTGGCAAGAACCTGTTAGAGCACTGGACCATGAGGATAGTTCCCACTGAGTGGGGCCCTCAGGGACAAGGGTGATGAGCCCTTGGGGGCCAGGGCTCTCCCCCTGCCCGGGACCTGCCAAGGGAGTCACCACAGAGCTTCTCGTGTGGCATCTGTGGCACCCATTCTGCTCAGACCTCGTGAGGGGGAGAGGTGCTTGGTGCCCAGTAGTGAGTGTGCGTGAGGTGCTTGGTGCCCAGTAGTGAGTGTGTGCAAGGTGCTTGGTGCTCAGTAGTGAGCATGTGCGAGGTGCTTGGTGCCCAGTAGTGAGCATGTGCGAGGTGCTTGGTGCCCAGTAGTGAGCATGCGCGAGGTGCTTGGTGCCCAGTAGTGAGTGTGTGTGAGCACCGGCTCTCCCTACTGCCGCCCTGGCCCGGGTGATGCAGAGGTAGCTACATCCACACTGAGCCCTGAGGAGACAGTGAGCTCTAGACCTGAGAGCTCAGACTAGTCTCAGCTGCAGTGACCCGGGAGCGGAGGTCCCCGAGTGGCTGCTGTGCACAAACTGGAGGCAGCTCCCTAGTCAGCACAGAGGCCTGCAGTGGTGGCAGGGGCACCTCAGAGCTTGGGCCATAGTGCCGTGGGGAGAGTGTGGAGCCCCCAGGCTCTCTCCCCCTGTCCTTCCCCATGTGTGAGGCCACCCCCAGGTTCCTCTGAATCTTGTAGAGAGAATCATCCTGTCACCTTCCCCTTCACTCTGACTCCTTCACTTCTCTGACGCATCACAATGCTTTCTCCAAGAAGACCCTTCTGTAAGTGGCGCCCACCTGTAACTTTTGGTTCTCTCCTTGACAATGGCACAAGGGGGCTGCTTCTAGTTTGCCATTTTGCCTCTCCTCTGAGTACTGGCAACTAAAACAAGCCGTGTGATATAGTCCAGAAACCCTGTGATAGCTGACGGACTTACCTGTCTTTGTACACATGTCTAAAGGCTATGGGTATATATACTATGGTTTGCTTTGTTTTGATAGTATGCATTATTTCTGCTTGGGAATTCTCAGAAATCAAATAGTTTTGAAAATTACCTATAGAACTCAAAGCATAATGTAAGTGCCTGAGAGGTCAATCACGGACTCCATCGTGGCTGCAGGCACACTGAGTGCAGTGGAGCAGCTGTAACACCTTAGAAAGAGCCTGCATCATACATCAATGCCTGGCAGATTCAGGAACTGACCGTCATCCAAAATCAATCTCTCTACAAGTGGGCCATTGAGCTTTACGTATCGCATTGATCTGAAGACGGCTGGATACCAATTTGTAGTCACAAAGGACACACAGAAACCGAATCTGATCATGGGAACTCAAAACTCGTGAGCACAGCTCCACACGCCATTAGTTTAGCGAGTGTTTGATTTAATGTACTTCATTACTTGTATGAGATATTTTTTAATCATACAGCAATGGATAAGCACTATTCCCTAAGTCAGGATTTGCAGGAATCGTTGAGAAAGAAAAATGGCCAGAGGCGTTTCATCTGAATGGTGAGTGCCTTCTCCAGTGGGTCTACACTCTCGGTTTGATGAAGACCAGGCATTTTTAGTTTAAATGTCTGAAAATTAAGGCGAATATTTTGATTTTGGCCAAATTGAAATCTATTGAATGGAATTTCAGGACATCTTGGTCATATTTAGTGTATTTTCAGGATGAGAGGGCAACGATAGGTGTATTATAAAATCTCACAAATTTCATTTTCTTAGCAGTATGAAGCACGTGCATCCAGCTTCAATTCTCAACAACTGAGTAAAAATACCAGAAACAGCTTCTTGTACATTTTTGTCATAAAGTAATTATAGTAACCACAGAGACCTCTATCCTCAGTCTCCATTCCCCAGCATGGGCGTAAGGAGAACAGGGGAAAGACAGTGACGCAGCTGCATGGGTGAGATGCCAGCCCATGTTTAATATCCATCCAAAGATATCAGTTTATCATTTTAGTGCTGGGATACTTCCCAATCCTTTGGCTTTCTTTGCTACAGTCAGGCCACCCCAAATGCCCATCACCAAATTGGGGTCAGGCGCTGCTGTGCAGGTAGGGTGACAGTCCAGCCATGAGCTGCCCCACTCCTGACAGCTCTAGTCTTGCCCTGAGCGAGTCTGTGCCACCAAGGTTCCCTCCAGGGAGATATGAAAAGAAAGAAAAGATGCAGGACAGGAGGCTTCTTAAAGCCTCGGGCTAGTATGAAAGTACTTTCATAGAACTGAATAGAGGAATAGACCCAAACAGAGTGGGCACTTTACCCACAGAGCTCCTCTGTCATCTTTCATGTGTGGAGTGAAGGAATCTACAGAAAAGTTCCTGGGGGGGCATGCATGTACCCACACATCTGCAGATAAAAATACAAAACAGTCGTTTCTTATAAAATACTTGGAACCGTCTGATTCCCTGGGGTTAAGGTCTCCTCTCTTAAGAAGCTCGGCATTTCATAATTTTCTGTGTACAAATGCAGTTTTCCCTTCTCCCTCTACCCTAAATTGCTTTCTGATGTGGAATGATATAAATAATCAAGTAACATGAAATCAACCCCACATCTCTCACATGTCCACGGGGACTGAGTACCTCCTCTTAAAATGACCCACGGCCCCAGAGAATACTTGGAACACGGAGTGGTAAAGGAAGAGTATTCCAGACAAAAGGAGTAGAAAATTTTAACTTGGAATCAAGAAATGTGCAGCAGTTCAGAGAGTACAGTTTCTGGGAAAGAGGAATAATAAAGTTAGACTAATGGGAAAGGTCATGATGTATTTTGTAAGCCTTGTGAAAGAGTTTGGAAACCAATGACACGGATCACCAAGTAAAAAGAAAAAAATGTCAAGGACGTTTGTACTGACTCAGCTTGCCAGAGTCCTGTGGACATTTAAAGCATTCTGGTTTGGGTTGCTCAGAGTTTGGACAGGTTAACAACTACAGAGAGGGATACTGGCAGCAGTACAGATGGGTGAAGGTCTGGACAGCCCGAAGAAGCACTGTCCAATACAACTTTCCATTCTATACTTGAATGTGGTGAGGACGGTAATTGCATTTAGGGCAGGAGATAGTGAAGGAAAACAGAGATAGGCTTGTCGGAGACTAGGTACTGGGAATACGGGTGGAAATCCAAAACTGTCTGCAAATCTAGAGCAACGCTAAGAACGTGGCTAACTTCAGCAACTGTAAGACTTAAACCAGTCTAAAGAGTAAATGTGTCAAAGTCCAGAAACAAATTCCAGCACAAAACAGCAGGAGTTAAGGAGTGGAGGAAAACATGTAGGAAGGTCAGAAAAGTTCTCTGGATTTGATTCATTAGAGTGGAGTTGTTTTAGGAAATGCAGAGTGTGGTCCCTGTGGTTGACCTTCACTTGTCTTAAAAGAGAAACAGAGCTCAGCAAACACCCTACTGGGTGGGGAGAGATTAGCTAACCAAGCGGAAAACAAAATGGAGGACACGTTGAAGGGTCTTTCTTCTTCTGCAATTCAAATTCTGCAATTTCTCCAGAATTGTTGGCTATCCGCTAGTTAATGTTTCTCACCCCAAACTGGACACCATTTATAAATGAATTTTTGTCCTGAACCATGAGAGAAATGGTTTCCTTTGAAATAAACACTTGTCGCTATGCCTGCAAACTTAGACTCTAAAATAGTTCAGGGAGCTGTCAGGAAGAATTGAGGCAGGTCTGTAGGACTAATTTCTTTACCTCTCTGGGGCGCAAGTTCCTCAGAAGTGAACTGGCGGGGTGGGTTTGCTCATCTTTCAAGGAGAAAAAGAAGTACAGATGTATCAAAAGATTCATTAGAAGAGAAAGGTACCAAATTCTACTACTTTCAAACAAAATCAGATTAAAAACACGTAAGAAAGTCGAACCTGCAAGAAATAATATATTTTAAACTGGGATTTTGTTCCACAGAGAGCTAAAACTGATTTAAATTTCACAGTGATGCTTCACTCTTTAGATACGAGACCTGGCAATAAATTCCAATATTCTATGCTATTCTTTAAATTTATGTTTTTCCTTTGTAAATGAAGATACTATTAATCAGTTTAATTCTGACATGTCTAATGGAAAGTAAAGGTTAACTATCCATTGCAGACTTAATTGTTTTTGCCTTAATCTTAATTGCACTGGTTCTTACCTTGCATTTTTATATCTCCTCTTTTTAAAATACTAAGAGAAAACAGCAATGAAATATTTGTATTAAATAATTTTGTAACTCCGCAAGACAAACTTAGAGGTACTACAGAGACAGTAAGGAACTAATGCTTTTCAGCTGATCACAAACCTCCAGCTTTGGTGTGGGAAAGGTCACAGGAGTGTGGTTCAGAACAACACAGATGGACAAAAAGAGAACTGCACCAAAGTCAAGGGCAATCTCCTCTGTTCCCTGTCCGTCATGATCTTCTGCCTTTTCCAGCCTAGATACTTATGTGTGGTGGGGAAATACACTAGTGCATTTTCCAGCAGGGAAAAGTATGGATCGAAATGGGTGAAGATTGATTGGGCAACACCTGTAAAAAGACAAGGGAAAGAAGCCCAGTATTTACCAAGCACCACCTGGTATTTAAAAATGCATGTGATCAACTCATGTATTCTTCATACAACTCCTTCACGCCTTACTTAAATATTTCTTTAGCATCTCCAATGTGCCAGGCACCGTACTAAGTAGATATAAGGATAGTCAGGACAAAGCCATCCTCAGCCTTTGTAAAACTCATATTCCAGTACAGAAAACAAAAAGGTAAACAGACAAAAACAAATTACAAAGTAGGATAAGTATCACGAAAGAAACAAATGAGGTGAGAGAGCAGCAAATGGGAGCCACCTACCACAGCAGGAGCATCATGAAAGACTGTTTTTAAGTATTTCAGCTGTTAACCAAAGAAAGAAGTAGAGCTTTGTAATGCAGGACACAGGGAGGAGAGTGAGATAGCATGTGCAAAGGTCCTGGGGTAGGAACAACCCTTATGCCTACCAAGTAATTAATGGGTTGGAGGGCAAAAGTAGAAGTACTAGGAGTACTAGAGGAGTAAGGAGTATTAGAGGAGTGCTAGGAGTATTGGTAGTGGCCGGCTGAAAGGTGAGTTTTGCCTGAATTAGCAATACTAGAGATGAGGAGAAGTGAGTAGTATAAGGTGTATTTTGGAGGCAGATTCAAAAGTACTTGCCACATTTACTTATTAGCATCCTCACATAACAGAAGGGAAATTGCCTGAAAGATTAGGGAATTAACTAAAGCTTTTATAGTTAAGTAACTTTAGGATGGGGTTATAAATTTTGCCTCCTTCAAAGCCCTTTACACCATGTCACACTTCCTTGCTTTATGAATTCAAGGTCAACGTAAGTTTTATAGAGTTCTAAAAGTGGAATGTTTGCCAGTCTACCGACTTTGAATTAGAATATGCTTTAATAACCTGAACGGCTTATTGATTTTCAGTCTGCAAATCCATAACTTCATTTCACTGGAGAGGGCACCGGTTCTACAGGCCTCCAGACCCGTCTCTTGGGCACTAATTGTGAACGACCCAGAGACAGCTGCGTTTCCACCACACCGTGAGCATGTTTTCTGTGGACTAAAGCACCAGACTTAGCAATTCTGAACATATGCTGTGCTGACCATAAGTCTAAATTGGGTAGTTTGAGTGACCAACCTGTTTTTTCAGCTTTGCTAAAAATAATGCTCATCTCTGCCCACATTAAAAATGGCCTGTTCGTTGGTAATCTCCCATGTTGCCAGGTCGGTCAGCTGCGGGAAAAGCCTAAAATAACCGGGGCTGGAGTCACAGCACAGCCAGCAGGAAGGTGCGCCTTCTAAACCCCGCGTTTCTGCCCTCTGCCTACGTTCGCATTCTACCTCAGCCGTCCAGACTCTGGTGTGCACGTTCCCGCTGCTCCCCGATTTCAGTGCGGGGTGGGGTCCTCTTTCCCCAGAACGTACAGCTGGGTCTGCATCTGCAGACTACCAAGCACAGACTGAACATATCTGGAGGGAAAGAGTAAAAAACAGCAATACAACCACAAAATAACAGATAAAAAAGTAACATGGCATGCCCGCTACTTACAGCGCTGACCTTGTGTTGGGGGTGAGGAATGGAGGGACGTTTTAAAGCCTGCCGCAGGTGTGCGGGTCGTGGGCGGCCCCAGGCCGTCTTTCATCCAGACTGAGCACTGGGCGCCCCGGCATTGGGGGGACCCAGCCCCCGCTCTGCGCGTCCCGGAGCCGGTGGCTCAGCGCTGCGTCTGCCGGGGCTGAGAGCTGCTCGGGCGTTTCTCCCCCCCCCACCCGGGGCGGCGGGGCGGGCCGAGCCGTGTCGGGAGCCTCCGTGGGCCCCCATCCCGGATGAGTGGGTCTGTGCTGAGAAGTCTTCCCACCTGGCGCCCAGCACCCGAGAGCAGCAAATTCTGTTCAATGGGAAGAGCTGGGGTTCTGCTGCTGCTGCTGCTCTATAACTGACCCACTGCCTGGGACAGGTTCCTTTACCTTCTTCATAGGAAGGAAAATACAGATTTTCAAGCTCAGGAAACATGACAAACAGGATGGTTGGTGGAAGGTGAGGACGATGGGAATCAAAAGCACCTGGTCTTAACACTGCCTGTGCGCCTTACTCATTCCCTGCCCCCCCCCCAAAGAGAAAATCGCACAAGTTTGCTGTAATTTATCGTGTAAAGTGCCTGGCGGACTGCTAGATCACAGTCCGTGCTCAATGGAAGATAGCTTTCTCTTGAGGGGTGGTGATTAATAGACCAAGTCTAGGCCTCGTCCGTGTCCGCAGTCTGGAGAGATGGGAGCCACTGTCCTCCACCCCTGCACGCCCCTCTGCTCTCCCTGCCAGCCTCTCCCTCCGCGTGGTCCCTGAGTTTCTGTGCCGAGTCCCCTGGTGCGCTCTCAGCCCTGCCCCCCCACTCCTCTGGCACAAGCTGCTGCTCCCAGGAAAGAATATAGAAATCGAAATTCATCGCTAAAATAGTCCGTTATAACAGGACTTAAGTTAAAGGCCTAAAGCCCCAACTTAGTGGGAAAAGGCGAGGGATGTGTTTCATCAAAACCCCAAATGACCAAGATGGTTTAAGGAGGTCGTTAGGTCCGCTAAGCTGGGTGGTCCTCCTGGGGCAGTCTTGCCCAAAGACTTCTGTGAGGCTTTATTTTATGAGATTGCCCTGCCCTCGTCCTCCTTCCCCAGTAGAGATAACAGGAAATATAAGACGTGTTTTATAACACATTTGATATTATCACCAGAAATTGGCCATAAGTTCCCAAAGCAGAACTCCTCGCTTGAAAGACTTTCAGTCCTATTTCATTCTATAATTTATTCTGGGGTGGAATTGTTACAGAAATACATTTTAGGGCCACAGATCTCTTCACTATGTACAATTATCCATTTGTATTTTTAGACCCCACCAAGATATCTAATGTAAACCCAGAAGACAAATTTCCCAGCACCTAGTCTAGAATTGATCCTGATTGGACTGTGGCTGTGCCTATGGCGTCTCAGGTAGCGCTCTCCATCCTGGTCAGAGAGGAGGCCTCTGCGGGTGGACATGGCTGCCTGCGCCATGGGGGAGGGGTAGGTTCTCGTGCAGTCTTGGCGTCTGGGTGAAATATGGAATCATTCCAGGGCACGGTGAATGTGATTAAGTAGATCTCTATTTCTACAATCATTAATATATATTATAGAAATTATAAGCATTTATTGGGGAACTGTTTTAAGATTATTTGTTCAGCTCTGTGCTCGATTAACATCAGCCTAGTGGTAGATACGCACTATGACTGGGACAACAAAGTAAGAAGTGTTGATACTAAAAGAACTTCGGAAATATGATTGCAGTGTCATTATTTGGAAAAAAAATAGTTGCATCACACTTGTACATGTCTTTTCAAAGACCATTTTTTGGCTTTAAAAAGTGGGGTGGGGGCACAAAAACAGTGGATGAAATCAGAAAGTGCAGTCAATGGATTCTACTGGTACAGCCGAAAGGTCAGGATCACTCTAATAGGCACAGGAGAAACTGAACAGCGCAGCCCGTGATCATGAACAGACTTTAGCCTCGAGGCACCAGGATGAACTGGTGTCAACCGGACTAGCAGAGGCAGTGTGGCCTCCAGGTTCTGCTTTCACTGGTGAGCAAGGTGGATGTGCAACACAGCTGTGTGTTACCTTCTTCTGAAGGTTTGTCTGGCACAGGTACAGAATTGGAAATGAAAGATTTGGTTTTCTCTCTAAACCCAGCAACTCTTCTAAGCTGAATTTTGTTGTCTCCTCCAAAATTAATATCTTGAGGTCCTAATTCCTCAGAATGTGGCCTTATTTTAAAATAATTACAGATTTAATTATTTGAGATGAAGTGGGGTAGCCCCTTATCTGGGGGTGGGGGGTTGTGACTGGCATTCTCATGAAGAGGGGATATTTGCATACAGATTGGCAATCAGCCTGTGGAAAACACCTGCCCTGCCAACACCTTGAACTTGGCCTTCCAGCCTCTAGAAATGTGAGACAATAAATTTCTGTTACTACAAACTGCCCAGCATGTGATACTTTGTTACTCCAGCCATAAGAAACTAGTACTAATAATCCCTACTCACTGCACTGCTAGCAAATTGTCTCATGGCTGATTACTGAGTCCTTTATTGTCTCTCTGTGCCAACTGGGAACATTTGCATATTGATGACCCCAGGATTTAGCCTTCAAATGACGGCAGTTTGAAAACCAGGAATATCTTTCAGCATTGCCTTGGCCTTCCAAGACAAAAAAAAAAAGCTGAGGCTTGATAAAGACAAGACACTTAGCTAAATGCTAAAACTTTCCTTCAAAAAGGTGATAGTGGATCTCTGGATACATTCCAAGATTGAAAGACATTTTGACAGAAGTGTAAGGTTCAATGATAAATCGTCACAGCCAGTTGGGCATCCAACTAATATCATTAAGGCAGGAGCAAAGATGCAAGAGAAATTCAGGTGGAAAAATAAATAACAGACTGTTTGCTATCAGCAAGGAGAGAGGGGCGTGAGCTTGGTCGGTTGGGAAATTGAGAGTGAGTCCCAAAGGAAAACTGTTCCATAGAAAACAGAAAAGGAGATAGTGACGTCAGGGGAAGAGCAGCCGTCAGTCCTGGGATTTACACCCGGCCCTTCCTGGCTTTGGGAGGACTGGGACTAGGACCATTTGCTAATCTGTAGTGATGCTCCTGACTTGCAGCTCTCTGGGTCGTATCTGACAAATGCAGGTCTCAAATTTTAGTGTGGATGAGCATCTAAAAAACAGGTTGCTGCTCCCTCACCACCTCCACGCCAGCGTTTCTGGTTCCGTAGGTCGGGAGTGAGGCCCCAGGACTGGCCCTGCAGCAGATCCCCGTGCACCGGTGCTGCTGGTCGTGGGTCTGCATCAGCGTCCGAGCTCCGCTTGAGAGGCAGAGCCGCCCGGAAGGAGCTTGCTTAAAGTAGCCCGAAACCCTAGGTCCTATGCTCAACTTTCTGTTTCAATCTCCAGGGAAGGGACCAGGATTTTATTTTTTTATTTTAACAATCTCTGGGTAATTGGTATGATTAGGCAAGTGTCAGAAATGCTGCAACAAATCTCCAGGTGCTTCCTTTAGCATCTGGCATTTTCCGGTACAGTACCAATGGGCATGCAATGTGGCAGCAGCTGTGGGGTAAGGTCGAGCAGCACAGCCACCCTGCTCTGTGCTCCAGCTGTTCTGGGCCTACAAGGCGACAGCAGCGTTCTGCTGCCGTTCACGGGCGGGGCCCTGGGAAATCGTCTCCCTTAGGACCCACCGGCCTGACAGTGTGATGCTGTCCAGAGGCCACTCTGGAGAGGCCCTGAGGATGTGGACTTTATTGGCAATTCTCTGCCTCTGTTTGCGTGTCCTTATCGCATAACACCTATCTTGCTTAGAACAGTAATGGCAGCTCCAGCCTCAGGCGATTTCCTCCTGTCTCTAAAAGTACTTACATGTGAGTTAATGCTCTGGGAGTTTTATTTCAAAACCACTTTCTCATTTTTTGGCAGGAATATTCTTGATGCCACTTGTAGAAGAAATCCCATTGGTTAAAGAGCTAATGATGTTATAATTCAAGTTAACTCTTTAAAGAATGGTTGGAAATTTGCAAAGGGCTTGTAGTAAGATGGCTTGGTACCCTGTTACGACCATAGGCTGCTTTGGGGAACACACAATTCCTATCTCTCAGTTCCAAATTCTAAACACAAATTCAAAACTGAGGCATTTTTTTCTTTCAAACATTTTTGCACTCTGGGGATTTATTGTAGTCTTAAAAATAAAACCCTCACACACCTCAGCTCTAATTTTCGCAATAAGAATGCAAGTTAGGTGTTAACTCTGATTTCCAAGTACAGGAATTGAGGCTAAGCAAGATTAGATGTAGAATATAAATTGGATCACACAGCTACATGGTATCAGTTACATTTCAAATCCATGGCTGCCCAACTTGAAAGCCTGAGCTCCTTCCACAAGACTATAGTATTCTTCCTTTGAAGCAATGCCCGGTGAAGTTTAAAAGCAACATTTTAATTGTGGTGTTTCCTTGGAGTTTCCAAGATTGAGTTTAAGCTCCTACAAAATCAGCCAAAAATGAGTTTAAGCTCCTACAAAAGGCTTGCTGCCTCCACAGAATCTCTGCCTGCTTCAAGTACCATCTAAAATCAGTTCCCTCTGTGACCCAAAGACATCGATTGGATGGTTATTCAGAAAGTGCGGCTAATGACCTGTTTTAAGTAACAGAAGGCTAGTTTGGGCCTGGGATTATCTAGAATCACTGCTCTCACCGTTGCCTGTGGTGTGTCTTCTTTCTGTCCTTTCACCAGGATTCGCTCAGGGCCAGCTCTATGCCATGTCCCAGGAGAGACACAAGAGACACAGAAATGAAATAGTCCCCACCTTGGATAGCAAAGAAGCCAGGCAAGCAAACCAGTAAGCTAAACAGTGAGACAGGTTTTCTCTAGAAAGGTTTCTTGGAGGAAGTGGTACTTGAGTAGAACCAGGAAAGATGAGTTGGGTTGGCCATGTAGAGGAGGGGAAAGGGGAGTGCCTGGTATGGGAGAAACAGCGTCTGCAGAGCCCAGAGGTGAGAGAGCAGAGCAGATGCCAGGCTGGAAGACAAGATGGACACAAAGGGGAGGACAGTGCCTCGGAGAGACCAGGTGGTAGAAAGCTCTGTGGTCGTAGGAATCTCTGTGGGCTAATTTTGTCCTGAAGGCCATTGAAAAATATTAAAAATTTTAAGAAGGGGAAGAACTTCTTTTTACTTCAGATCTTCATTTTATTAACCAAATACCACTCTGTCAGCAGGTGTGGAAATGATGGGAGGGCCGCAGCTCAGAAGCAGGACACTAGTTCCCTGAGGTAATTCAGATGGGAAATAAATGGAAGCCTAGGTTTAGACCATGGCAGTGAAGATGGAGGGGCAGAATTGAGATACACTTATAGAATTAATAGAACTTAAAGGATGAGCTGGGCACAGTGGCTCACACATACAATCCCAGCTGCTCATAAAGCTGAGGCAGGAGGATTGCTTGAGGCCAGGAGTTTAGGACTAGACTGGGCAACATAGCAAGACCCCTATAGATTGACTCTGCAGATTAACTCAATCTTTTATTTTTTACTTTTTGCCAAGTCTTTTTAAGAATACTAGAAAAGAGAACTTGAAATGTTCTCAACACATAGAAATGATGAATACTCAAGCTACTGGATAGCACAAGTACCCCGACTTTATCATTGCACGTTCTGTGCATCCAGCAAAATACCATGTGTGCCCTAGAAATATGTAAAGTATTAGGTAACAGTAAAAATGGGAGTAAATGAATAAATAAATAAATAAAAGAATATGTTACTATCTCCCCCCCCATTGCTTCCATGCCTACTGCTAAGTTGGTTCTTTGTCCAGTCTTAACAGATTTACATCCTACTGTTTTATTTTGAATTTTATTCACACTGTTTGCTTTTATCCTATGTTTTTGACAGTATTGTGGTTTTTTACTGTGTATTTTTTCCCACCCTTCTTGAGCCATTGTATTTTTGCCTGTTACTGATGTTCTCAGGTTTTTTATTGTATACCTGCAATTTCACATTTTATTATTTTCTCCAAGGAATGCTCCATGAATATTTCTTACATAATTCCAAGGCATTGGAAGAGATTTAGCATTTTACTTAGAAGTTGAATCAGTAAGTCACAACTTTCATTAAGACGTCAACTAAAGATCATTATCATTTATAGGGCTCTGCTCTGGCGTCCTCATTTTGGAAAAACACTTTTCTCAACGAAGCAGGCAACGTATATTGTCTCATGTCCTATATGCAAATTATGTTCATTTTATTCTGTCATCTTTGTATCTCCTGTGATATCTTCCTCTGCCTGTAAGTGTAGAATTAAAATTCACCTGCTGTGCCAAGGTAGGAAGTAGCCACCAGACAGCTGGCTAAAAACCAGGTTATCTTACACACAAGCTTATATTTCTCTCACATTTTTCTAATAGCAACCATCCTATATTTAAAAATTATCCACAACTGTTTTCATCAAGCAGTCTGAAAGAGACTTCCTTGTACTACTCAAATGTAAAAACGGACCAAGATAGCACTACATCAAAAGAGAAAAGTCAGTAGAAATTCAGCTGCCAACTCAACGCCATCTTGTCTTCTGCGTCACTGGAGTCTGGGCTTCCATTGAGTTTTAACTGAGGATTTCTGTGTACTTAGCTCTGACCATGCTGGGCTCTAGAGACACAAGACACACATGAAGCACACGTCCTGTCCACAAGGAGCTTACAAGGTGGTTGGATAATTTTTTAAAAAACTACGACAGCTCTTAAAATTCATCTATTGTACAAATTATTTTATATAAAAAGGTATTTCAGCTAGAAAAAAATAAAGAGAATAAAGAAACACTTTTATCCACCAGCTGAGCCTGCAGATATTTTGAATTAACAAAACATCCAGTAAAGTCCCGATTAGTAGAAAATATGACCGCAAATATTTTTAAGACAGAAATTAAACATTTAAGTCGTCCCAGTAACTAAAATGTAAGAAACAAGGTATATTTTATACATATCTTTCAGATGCCTATGTAACAATGAGTATCTGGATAAGTTTCTTTTAAATGTGCTTCCAGCTACTGAGGATGATGGACAAAAATGATGATGTTGAAAAAAAAAGTTTTGCAAAGAATGTAACCTGAGCATATATACCCTCATATTAACTGGAAATAAAAAAATGAAAAAAAAAACCCAACTTTTTCCTTTAAATCGTTTATATCATCCCCATGACTTTTATTTCATTATTTATTTAATTTTTAAACGTTTTTATTGTAGATGGTAAAAAGGCCCACCAGTTCAACTCTGTCTGAATTTTCACGTGTGTTGTGGGCCACAGTCAACACCACAGGACAAATATATACACGTACATGTAACGCTAATGACCTGCTTTTCTCTTCCCTCTTTATAAGAATCTGGGTGGTGTTCTGAAGGAAAACCAACTTTACAACTTAATATCCCCTGTTCTTTTTGGCTGTAACATCTCAGCATGGCCTGGCATGGCCCTCACGTTGCACTGGCCCAGGCTTTCTTGGTTTTTTGGTGTTTTGTTTGTTTGTTTGTTTTCTTTCCCACTGGGTTGCCGAGTGGCAGAGAAAGCCCTGTGGGGGCTGGGAGGATTGCTTGAACCCAGGAATTCGAGGTTGCTAAGAGTTAAGCTAATGCCACAGAAAAATTAAGAAAAACCCAAACAACATAACTCTACGCTGCTATTGCTGTCTCACATTGTCTTATCAGCTGGAATATCACTGTAGAGCAAATCTCACACTGTAGGAAGAACAGTAAACCTGGAATTAAAACACACACACACACACACACTTGAATTCAGCCATGCTATGCAGGGCAAGCCCTCTATAAACTGTGCCATCTTTTGTAAAAATAAAACAATAAATAGATGACAACTGATAACTACACAGCTGAGTGATGGACAGATAGGAGTGGCAGGAGCACAGACACGGCGTGCTCAATAAAACTTACTAGGTTTCAGCCTGAATAAAGGTATTGTGTATAACGTTAGCTTTGCGCTAGCTAAGATTATTTCAAATGTAGGTCTGAAAGAAAATAAGTGTAGTTAGTTTATAGCTAACACAGTGGTTCTGCTAGTTTATCAACTATTGGTTGAATCTAGATGAGAGGAATGACAGTTTAGTCACAGTGCAGGATCTTATGGTTAAACTGCTGACGTTCTGTTTTCATCTCTTCCGAAGCTGTGCGTGTGGGTGATAACGTGGCCCTTCACACAGTCCCCAGGGAGGCCACACTCAGAAAAGTGCGCTCAGTTAGGAGAGGGAAGGGAGGGAGACATGAGAGGAAAAGGCTGGAGTAAGTAACGGTGGTCAAGTTTAAAGGCAGGTCTGGACATTTCACCTGAAAGCATTACATGATGCAGATGATTTTTTAAAAGTCCACAGCGTTTTTTATTTCAATACACACAAAATACATCCCCTTATTTCATACAAAAGTAACAAAATTTGATATCCAATATTTTTACCATGTATTAATTTTGCTTTTTTGTATGCTGCTGGAGAAGAAATCTTTAAAAGTCTTGAATTGATAGTGGTGAATCAGACGGTCAGGCTGGATTTTTTATTGCTCTAACTGAACAGTTAAACATCTAGTTTAAAATTTTTTTTTATTCTGCTTCGAGGATGCCACAAGCTGCATTGTTCCTTTGTCTTTAAAAGCTTACAAAAACAACTAAGTAGATTCCTGAGTTAACCAGAATTGAGACAGGAGCTTTTCATTCTATGATTAGACAATAGGACACGAGATCTCCGAACACCAATCACAGGTGTGGCATAAATACCCTCCGTCCCAGTACCCGTCAGACTTCATTCCAGATCGGCCTCTACATCATTAAATCTCCGGCGTATTAATTGATTTCTTGCTGTCAATATGTTAACTTTTTCACTGTCAAAAACTTATACTGATTTTTAAATCTGGTATTATTAACCAAAGCTATCATAAAAATATAAAGGTGTCCACATCAGTTAAGATTCAGGTAAATGTCTGAAGTTGGAGAAATCTCTTGGAACCTGGGTCTTTATTTTTCTCACTTTTGTCATCAATCATCATCCATAAAATTCTGCTCAACTTCTTAAATATGTATTCAGAATTGCATTAAAGAAGTCATTTTAATATCCAGAGGCATAGAGTATCCTGATAACCCTGGTCTCCGAGGTTATTACTCACAAGAAACATCATTAAAATAAAAACAAAACCATGATAAAAAAAAAGAGACAAAAAAAATGAAGAGACAATCCAAATCAAAATATAAAATCCTCCTTCTCCGGTGGGAAGAAACAACTCAGGGAAGCAGGAATTGCAATGAAAAGTCCAACTTCATCCTTTCATTATCTGTTAGAATGGAAAGAGAAAGAGAGGTAACAATAAGACAAATTTTAAAAATATTTGTCTGTGATGTAAAGAGTAAGATATCTGTGAGAATTATTATTTTTTTGAGACAGAGCCTCAAGCTGTCCCCCTGGGTAGAGTGCCATGGCATCACAGCTCACAGCAACTTCCAACTCCCCGGCTCACAGGAGTCTCCTGCCTCTGCCTCCCAAGTAACTGGGACTACAGGCGCCCACCACAATGCCCAGCTATTTTTTGGTTGCAGCTGTCATTATTTGGCGGGCCTGGGCTGGATTCGAACGCACCAGCTCAGGTGTATGTGGCTGGTGCCTTAGCCACTTGAGCCACAGGCTCTGAGCCTGTGAGAAGTATTTTTGCCTTAGACATTCAAAACATTCTTGTTGGAAGAAATTACATGTGTTTTATAAGTGAAAGCAACTGTAGGCACATCAAATGGCCAAGTAATCTCATCATAAAAACAAGCCCCAATTAGTGTATAACTATCACCTAAAAGGAAATAAATACAAGTTGAAATAGCTGGGAAATTAAAATCGTCTCCTATTAAAGCAGCAAAGCATTCTGTTTATTTTTAAAAGATAATATATAGGGCAGTGCCTGTGGCTCAAGGAGTAGGGCACCAGCCCCATATACTGGGAGTGAAAGGTTCGGATCCGGCCTGGGCCAAAACTGCAAAAAAAAAAAAAAAAAAATATATATATATATATATAATATACAGTGTGTATTAGGGTGAAGCAAGTTTTATCACCTAGGGCTGATGAAATTTTAAGTCTCTATTTGGCAAAACAGTCTGACTACTGCATCTTTAAAGAACATTAAAAATTATATATTATTTATTTGCTAAATTCTTATGGTAAAAAGAAATCACAAATATTTTAAAAATCTGCATTTTGGTCCTATATATAATTCAGTACTATGTATTCATGGTGGTGCCACATCTGTAAGTAAACTATAGTGTTGCTTTTGATGGATGATTGCATAAATATTGAATAACTTTAAAGAGAATTTGAAAATAGGGCTTATTTAAGTAGAATAAGAACAATTTTCAAAAATGCATATTATAAAATTATCATAAGTATATACAACAATTTTTTTAACTACCAAAAAAGAAAAAAGAACCACCCCCCCCCAAAGAAAAACCTCACCAAAATGATGGCAGGCTTTTCCTGACTAAAGTTAGGTAAGCTGCTTTTATTTCTAATTTTCTTCATTTTCCAAAGCTTCTATATAGAACATTGCTTATTTTCTCATAAGGGTGAAAAAGTATAATAAGATTTACTTTAAAAATGTTAAATGTAATTAGAGTGAACCGTGCAGAAAAAAAGACGAGAACAAAATCATTTCCTTCCCTCCCCCCTTCATTTGTTCCCAGGGAATCTGTGTTTGTAGCAGAGTGGTGTGGGGCTATGTTAGATCTCAGGGGAGAGATGTGGCACTGCTAAGGAGACTTGAGTAAAAATTATACTGGCCCCGTGATTTTGGAGCTGTTTTCTAGAATCAACCAGCTTATTTTATCCTCTGGAAAAAGCGTAGCTGCATCCTACATCTCCACTGAAAAATGTATCCAGATCGTCCTGTGAAAAACAGATTTTCTCTCAGCTACCTCAACCATGGCCAAGGACATCGGGCTGCTCGGGTGGCCATGTCCAGGATCACAACTTGTACCCAATATCTCCCAGAGAATTAGATGCAATAAGGATGTCGACATTCCATTAAAATGAAGAGTTCGATTTATCTGCTAAGTCAAGTGTGTGCTCTCTTCGAAAAAATAACCAAACCTGTACACATTCCTTCTTTTAAAAAAAGGTGACAAGTGCAATAATCCTCAAGAGACTTTCATTCCATTAGCCCTACAGGTACAGCAGAAATATTAAAAAGTGTTTGAAGGAGGAAACTAAGGCGTGAAGTGTGATGTGGCTGATCGCTCATCACATCAACATTATGCTTTGCTTCCTAGAATGTTCAATCATGGAAGTGAATGTTGGTACAAAATAAATCTGACCAGAAGGACAGCCCAGAGTGTGCTGGTCATGTGGTGAACATGCTGGACTTGATGTTTAATTAAAACAGCAGTAGCTCAGCTTTAACGCGCTCTGGAGACCGTCCTCGTCATGAAAACTCAGTGGCGGGCACCTCTTTCATGGCCAGAGAGCTGTGAGTCACAAGACCAGCCTGGAGCCTGTCGCAGAAAGCTTTTAGTTGGAGGAGATTTCAGTAGAGTTTTATAAACAACACCAGCTCCTCTAAGGAACTTAATTCTCCTTAATGAGATGCGTAGACTAAATTTGCATTTTAATTCTTTAACTCTGCCTTCCTAGCAGGAACTCAGAAGAGAACAGAGAGGTGGGGGAAGGCTGTGCTGTAAGTCCAGGCGCTTCTGAATCTCACCTTTCCAAAGGGTCACTCCACATCAGGGTTGAGGAGCACTGGTGGGGTAGGGAGGTGGAGCTGGATGCATAGTTGTTTGAGTGGTACCTGATCTGTGAACAGACAGAGGTTTCAGTGGACGGAATTATTGATTTTGACCCCTTTTGTCAGATGACACTGCCTTTAACATTTGGAAAGAAAAGAAAAACCAAAGCCCACACATCAACTCATAATGGCTGCAAAATTAAGCAAATACAGATTTTTTGTTTGTTTTTAATTTGTGACAGAGTTTCAAAGTGACAGAGTTTCACTTTGTTGCCCTCGGTAGAGTGCTGTGGCTTTACAGCTCACAGCAACCTCAAACTCTTGGGCTCCAGTGATTCTCCTGCTTTAGCCTCCCGAGTAGCTGGGACTACAGGCACCTGCCACAAAGCCCAGCTATTTTTTAGAGATGGGGTCTCGCTCTTCCTCAGGCTGGTCACAAACCTGTGAGCTCAGGGCAATCTACCTGCCTCGGCCTCCCAGAGTGCTGGGATTACAGGAGTGAGCCACTGTGCCTGGCCCAAATAAAGATGTTTAGATATTATCTTCTCAAGACCATCTCATTGCTACCCCTGTGCTTTGACCCACACTCATTTTCTCCTATGCTGCTATGACAAACATTATATAAGAGCAGAGACTATGTCCTACGTGACCTATAAGTCCCCAGAGAAGTTATCATAGCACTTGTTAAATGCTGAGTAAAAACTCCCTGACCTTAGAAGATAGGTGAAGGTGAATCTAATTAAAGCACACTCCAGCCAATTGGATAAAGGCCAAAATTCTTCACATGGCCTCAAAAGCCTTGTTTAATCTGGCTGTACACTGCAATTCCAGCTTTGTTTCAAACCTTTTGCCCTTTCACGCTTATGTGTTTAGACCATATCCTCCATCTTTGAACTTCAGGAACAGTACCATCCTCCTTTCTACCTCAGGCCCTTTGCACATGCATTTTCTTCTGTCTGGAGTCTCTTCCATCTCTCCATTACCTGGATAACTGTCATTCATTGTACAGGTCTCACCTGGGTAAATCACTTCCTCGGGGAATATCCTGTTCACTAGGACTGGTTCTCTACCTTATGGCATACACTATTTTTCTTTTCAGAAACGCATGTAGTTTGAAACTAGCATTTGTCAATGTATCTAAGCAATAAGCTTCATGAGAACAGGGACCACAGCTGGCACAGAAGTCATGCTCAGTAAGCATTTGGGCATCAATAGATGAGCTGCATGATTGGTCCTGAGCTCATCCCTCTACGGCATTCTCTAAATTACAGCCTAACTTCACTGAATGTTACAGCTGATAAAACATTTCTTTTTAATGTATTTCTTAGTCATTTTCCTTTAAGAAAAAAGATGAATGAAATATATTTATTATAAGAAATTGTTATAAGAAAAATAGAAAGAAATAAAATTCAGTGTGCCTCAGTCTTTTTCATTGGCTTCCTAATATGGTTTTTTCTCTTCAAAAATTTAATTAGGATCATCTTAAACAGCCCGGCCATGCTCATCGGCCCAGCAGTATATCAGTCATCCCATCAGACGTGGAGTTTTCCATTTCTTGGCTGTTTTGAGCAAATGAAGGATTTCTGTTTTAGAAAGGCAGTGCTGCTTGCAGGGGTCATAAAATATAATAACACGTTTTCTGTGCAGTTAAAATTTGCACTATTTCAGAGCAAACAGAAAAAGTTCAGCGATGTTTTTCACAAAAATATTATGGCTCTAGAAGAGTGGTCAGACTGAGGGAGTAAGAAAAACAAGGTTTGCTATTTATTGCACGAGGCTTTCAGTGCCTTCTCTGTGCTCCTCTATGGGAAGATTCTCCATTCCCTAAAAACAGTCTGGCTGGACAAGTCCTGCCCCGCTGACCGCTGACTCCTGCCTCCTTCTCCCCCGCTGTGGGGCCCCTGGGCGCTTGTTTAGAGAGGCTGCTCTCACCAAGTAAATGCCCTTCTGCTTGTGTTATTGGTTGGTTAAATTTTAGTAGCAGATGCAATCTGAATACGACATGCCTGCACAAGGTCAAACAGCTGGGAAAAACCAGACCCAGAGAAGTGACATACTGCGAGCTAGGTCTCCAAGAGCCAGGAGTTCAGAAACACGGTGCTCCTTACCGCACCGTCTGCGGAGCCCAGAGGATGCTGAGGGCTGCTCCGTGCGATTCTGTGAGGGTAAACACACTGCCCTGCAGAAAGTACAACACCAGGAGCAGACCCTGACGTGGCCTGTGGACTGTGTCAATATAGGTTCATCAATTGTAATGACACCCACTCTGCAGAAGATGCTGGCAATGGGGGCTGTGCACGTGCGGGGGCACATGGGAAAGCTCAAATCATCTGCTTGATTCTGCCCTGTACTACTCTAAAAAACAGGTCCCATTTTTAAAAAAATAATTGTCCGTTGCACATCTGATTTATAAAGCCTTCGTTCCACTGTTTCTGACCCAAGGATTTCTTCTCTTGAATACATACTTCACATTGTTTCCAAGGGAAACCTCAGCAGATCGTAAATATCTTTGAAAGTTTTCCCATTGCTGAAGAATAAAGCCGCCCCTCCCCTGTGGGAGATGCCAAGCTCCTTTGCATTTAATTCCATTTAATGTTTAATCCCTTTACACGCTGCCTTTCACTCATACCAGGCCCGGCCTTGCTTCAGAGCACAGGGAGGCCACGTCCTCAGGGGCCACCTCCTCACCGCAGCCCTCACCACCATAAGGATTTTCCTTCACACCGCCCAAGGTCTTCCTGCCCCAAATAAATCCTTCCTTCCTCCTGCTTCAACTAAGTTCACAACTCTCCTACGTTCTCCACACATTGCCAGATACATGTGACAAGCCTGCTGGCCAAGTTTGTGTTTTATTTGGATATGAGAGGTCAGGAGTATCAGTACAAGTGATTTTATTTACAAAGCCATAACTCAGCATACTTTAAAAGACTTGAGTTAAGATAGGGCCAACCATGTGTGTCTGTCTGTGTGGGGGGAGTCAGAGTGGTCTGGCCATTTAAATTTGACTCTTGAACAAAATTATTTCCTCAAGCAATTTTGGCAAGAAGATTGAAAGGTGAGGGGTCACCCCACAGACACCTGAACACAGCCGCCTTGTTTGCTGAGTTTGCAGGGAGCCTGTGGCTGTTTTTGTTTAGGCTGAGGCTGCCTGGTCTGCAGTGCCACGTACCTCTGTGTGCTGAGTGCTGAGCTAGTCGGTCTGTGAGCTCCCTTCCAGAATGACTCAGCTACACCACAAGGCTAGAGCTCCTATCCACTGTGCCTTCAGAATTCCACTTTCAAATTCAGTAGAGCCTCTAGCAGCTGATGACCCAAGGGATTGTGTTAAACTGGTCAACAGACGGAGGAGGCCGACCTAAGGAGGTAGGCCTGCTGTTCTGATCATACTGTGGTGCGTGTCTGGTCTATGAAAATTACGTCCACCTAAGGAGGAGGTCAGTGTGGGGAGGCAGGCAGGTGTGGAGGTTCTCCTGTATGTGCAGACTTCCCTTGTCTTGGAAAACAAAATACACACAAACCCTTGTGCTGGACCATCCTGGCCCCTGAGTGCTGGCAAGCTCGTCCCAGGCACCACACCAGCTGTTCTCAGGAGGGTGGTGAGCCCTGTGGGAGGAAATAGAACTGCACGTTTTAAAGCTGAAAGGAGCATCAGAGAGCACGTAATCCAACACGCTCTTTTTCAGAGGAGGACATGAGGCCAAGTTTTCTTTTCCATGGCCACAGAGCTACTTTGCGGCAAAGGCCTGTCTGGAATCCAGCTCCCTATTTCCCTTCACTGGGCCCAAGAATAGATTTGCAGATTGTATCCGCGGTAAACACCCCAGAGCGTATGTTATTTAACAAATGCTTGTTTCATAGAAAAGAAAGGTGTGGGATGGCGCCTGTGGCTCAAAGGAGTAGGGCGCCAGCTCCATATGCTGGAGGTGGCAGGTTCAAACCCAGTCCCAGCCAAAAACTGCAAAAAGAAAAAGAAAAAAAAGAAAAGAAAAGAAACGCGTAACCGAGCAGGGTGAAAACGGCAATGCCTGACCTGGCCGGTGTGCTGCTCACGGAGCTCGCGGAGCTCGCGAGGCAGAGATGTTTATGTTTTTGTTTGTTGATGGGCTGTGGTGACTACACTAGAGCTTAATGACCACGTGCTTTCATAATGACGTTTTCTACTTGAGTAGATACTATCTCCATTTTGCAGGTAACAAAATAATAAATAAATAAAACCCAGCAAGATACATAACTTACTCAAGTCTTGAACTAGAACCTGCGCTAGAAACCAGGCATTTGGCACCTAATTCATTATTTAACTGTAAAAAGATCAGTTTGGGGGGGAGGTAAAAAACGAATTGGTTAAGGGGTGGTGCCTGTGGCTCAGTGAGTGGGGCGCCAGCCCCGTATACCGAGGGTGGTGGGTTCAGACTCGGCCCGGCCAAACTGCAACAAAAAACAGCCGAGTGTTGTGGTGGGCACCTGTAGTCCCCCTTCTTGGGAAGCTGAGGCAGGAGAATCACCTGAACCTGGGAGTTGGAGGTTGCTGTGAGCTGTGACGTCACTAGGGCAATAAAGTGAGACTCTGTCTCTAAAAAAAAAAAATGAATTGGTTAATTATTCTATACAGAGGATGAAGATAGATAAGTCCGCTCAGCAAAACTCTAAGGCAACGGGCACAGCTGACACGCCCTCTGCCGCTGTCCTGCACTGGCGGCCCTGTGGGGGCCCGTCATCCTCCTCCCAGCTGCTCTATCGCACTGGCAGGAAGAAACGGTTTCCCCTCCTCCCTCTCCAAGGTTTCCTTCCCTCTTATCTCTCTCCTCAGGGTCCAAACCGCCCAGAGAAACAAATGGGCAGCCGACGTCTCCTTCTAGAGATCATCTCAGGGCTCTGCCCCAGACTCCGAGCTCCTCCAAGTGTATTAAAAGCTCTAAGTCTTTACAACCTTCTCCTCAGTATAATTTCATCTGCTGGGATTTCTACAGCCTCACAGTCCAAAGAGAGTAAACTGCTACTAGGCTTTGTGGCCTCTGCATTCTGTTTGACTGTTGGTCTTTTAAGGGGGTTCTGTTGTTTTTCCACTTCTCAAACATGAATATATATTCTAAAGAGGATAGAACTTATGTACAATGACAGTGGTTTCCTCGCCAAGGTACACAGATTGCAGAAGCCTGAAGAACTCAGAGAAAGGGGAAATATATAAGTAATTGAGTGTGCCAGGTTTTCTTAAAGAGGTAAAGGACAAGAAAAGAAGGACTGGAAGGGCAGGGCGAGGCCTGAGGGAGTCAGAGGTCTGCCTGAGCTGGCCCAGGTGGGCGTGCATCCTGCTGGCTGCAACTGGTGCTTCGCTTTTGGACTAAGATTAGACAGGGGCGGACAGTGAGTGGAGAGATGGAACTGCTACCCCATCCAAACAAGTCTAAGACTTTGACACAATTTGGGTGAATTACAAATTGATGACTGATAGCTAAAAACCTAAGAACAAAGATCAAATGTTAAAAAATTCCCCGTGGAAAGAGCCTCCCTGACTTTCCCAGCAGAAATAGTCACTCTAGCCACAGTCTCCCATGGAACATTGTCACACCACTGCCACACCTGTCACACTGCCTGGCACGTCAGCTCTGGAGTCTGGGCCCTCACGGGGCTCTGAGAAGCTTGGATATCAACACTGAAGACATACCTCATCCAGAAACGTTCTTCATGTCATGCTGTGAAAGAGTAAAGAAAGTTTTCTCTTCAAAATTCCCACCCGCATTACAGAAATGAAAAGCCAGAGTTTCTAAATACCTTAAAAGTCCAACCAGCCTTTCAGGAGGCTCTCCGGAGGCAGGGAGGTTTTAGCTGCATAGCACTTGTCTGTAAGGGAGAACAGACAGGGCTCCCCCATAGCTTTTGACAAAATCTTCAGACACCATATTTCTAAATACTCAGTCTCTATTCCCCTGGTAAGGAGTTTCTGTTTCTTCTCCAACTAGTTGCTTGTCATTATGAGGCACATACAGTAGGTCCCTATTCCAACTTATTAGTGATTCTAAGTGAGTCTTTTAAAAAAATATGTTCCTGAGAAATGCCTTCCTTCCTAACCTCTCTTAGTCTCTCCTCTACTCCCCACCCAC
Organism: Galago senegalensis; assembly: GCA_963575145.1. NCBI lineage: Eukaryota > Metazoa > Chordata > Mammalia > Primates > Galagidae > Galago > Galago senegalensis. The sequence goes on from CAUYTI010116486.1 coordinate 33,139, forward strand.
TGTGTGGTGAAACCTCCTTCAGAAAGTGAGTCTTTCTGCCTCTAGTCTCTGCTGCCCACCGTCCTCCATAAATCCCCACAGTTGACCACATGGCAGAGAAGACATCCTGCCTAGCTGGACCCTGCTCCCACCAGTTATGAGTGTGTGACCTGGAGCAAGTTACTTGACCTTGCTGGGCCTCAGTGTCCTCCTTGGCCAAATGCAGACAGTGGTAGTAACTACCATATAAGGATATGAGTAGAATTAAAAGGGTTAGTGCATACGATGAGCTTAGAGCAGAACCCAACAGAAGACACAAGCTCAGCCGTCACCACATCAGCTACGTTTATGACACCAGCCTCCCGGGCCCACAGCCCCCACTGAAGGGACAGACACAGGTTGCCGTATTTTGTACAAAGATGCTGCACATCCCCGATGCACCTGATTGGAAAAGGTGTGCAAACTCAAGCCACAGGTTAGCCATCAACCTATGACTGCCCAGTCAAGGAACAGTGAGTTGACATGGAGGAGAATTCCTCTGGTGAGAATCTGAATTCAGAAATGTCAAGAAAAGAAGGAGAGCCCCAATTTTGGCTGTGAGAAGCAGGCTAGGAAGTTAACACCTACATTGACAGTGGAGAGAAAGGATGGGCAGTAACAGAAACACAGTTAAGACAAATGGAAAACACACGTACCGAGGTCCAATCACAGTGCGGGAATGAGATTTCATTGATTCCAGTTGTTGATTCTTGGGATCCTGGTCAACCCCCTAACTCCAGCCTACAGACCATAATACTATATTCCACTGCAATAAACCTCCTCTTGTGGGGCTAAGTGGTGGTCTATTTCTTATGTCCCGAAGAACATGGATAACTAACCTTTGCAGGCACCTTCCATGATGAGTTGGGGAATTTTATACTTACTTTATTGATTCCAGTGCTAATCAATTAGCTCATGGCACCCCAGGTGCACCCCTCACACTGTCCTCCCAATCACCCTCATTCAGAATGGGCTTCCATTCTTTTTGACATATGCACGGACTAATTTTCTTTCAGGGGCTAGTTCAAATCCCACTTTCTCCATGAATACCCAGGTACCATGCTAGAGAGACATAGATCAAGTTTTTTGTGGAACTTGAAGCATCTATATCTTTCTTTAATAAAATGAATATAAAACCAGGTCCAGGGTATAGGAAAAGGCCTATATAAGGGAGAGACTTTGAAATGGGCGTGTCCTTGGCTTCACTGTATATCTGTTTCTGAGACCAGCTGAATGGAACCTTTCCTTCCTGGGATTCTTTCACTAGGTATATTGGTAACTGTGTGTACGATTACACAGCCTGCTTCACAGCTTAGGTATATTGGTAACTGTGTGTACGATTACACAGCCTGCTTCACAGCTTAGCTCGGTCTTATGCCTGCTGCTTCCCACGCTGGGAACATAATTTGTGACTGGGCTGCAGTATTCTTCCCTCCCGGGGTCTTGGGAAGGAATGCCTGACGTCTGACAGATCTACATTTGGGAGGGAAAACACCCCAAGCACGGCTCCCACTCAGTCAGCATCCAGCCTTCCTGCCTGAGATGGTTAGCCAACTCATTCTCCCGACAATTGTTTTTAAAGAAAACCTGGTCATTGCACACATGTGCTTTGTCAAATTGCTGGTTATTTTCCTATTATCCTTGGAATAAAGACCAAAATCTACTTTATGGCTCACAAGACTCTTGTCCACCTCTCCACCTTCAGTTCCTCTCTCTCCCTCCCTCCCCACATCAGCAGAACTAAGCAAGATAATGTCCATTTGTGGCCGTCTAGGAAAGGAACAGTCAATAACATTCGCAGTTATCTCTGGTTTTAAATTCCACTCGGTGTTTTTACTTCCTCCTTCCACTCACCCCTGCCTCAGGTGCAGCTCTCAGTAAGGACTCTTATAAAAAGATGATGGGATTGTTAATTGGCTAGATTTAATCATTCCAGAATATAAACACACATTGCACATCACATAAACAGAATATATACGATGATTTTTTGTTAATTAAAAATAAAATAAATAATTTTTAAAATATCAGGTTAATATGAGGATACAAGCGATGAGGTCTAATGTTTGCACTTGTTAGGTGAGGTCCCTATTGTAGTTGTGTCCTGCCCAAGGAGCTGGGCCATGGACCCTCACACTGTGCCCATTAGGTAGGATAACTTTGTTTTAAAAAGAGACAAAATAAGTAAAAGAGGACATTTATGTGGATGGAGCCCCGGAGAATAGAAAGAAAGGCTCACAGACAGGCTGGGTCCCAAGCAGCATGGAGAGGGGGTCAGCTAGAGGAGCAGGGCAGAGAACCAAGGCCGATGGGCAGCAAGGCCTGGGTCAGAGGGGGAGGGGCCTGTCCGGTCAGAGCGGGAGGGCCGGCCTAGGGACGCCGGGACAGCAGGCGCTCGCTCGCTCGGGGGCTGCACCTTACCTGTCACCAGAATGTGCTTCGGTTCTTTTATTTGATTTTAAAGGAAAAGAACTATCTCCCTGTGGCTAGAATTGGGGATCTCTGGGTGCGTCAGGGTCACCTATTAAGCTCCAGGGAGGCAGCGTTCACATCAATCTTGTTTCTACTCTTATGCCCACATACCACAGTGCCTGGCACGAAGTATGAACTCAATAAATATTTATTGATTGATCTTTTCAACAAGACTTTAGCTCTTTGAAATCAGGGACTGCAATGTAAACATTCTGTCAGTGCAAGGAGCCCGCCCAGGGTGGCGATGCCTTACGCACAGAGACAGAAGCAGAACGCGCTTTACACGTAGGAGGGGTCTTCAAGCGTAGTGAAAAAACATGCACACCTGCTCAGATTCACAACCTGCCTTATCTTCTGTGTGCTCCCCAGCTCTATAAAGGTAAGCCATACAGCAGGAAAAACAATTACTGGCCTCAACAATGCAGTCGTCTGGGGCCGAGCCCTTCCCTGAGCCATCCTTGCCACCTTCCGATTCCTCGGATTGGGTTGGGCTGGTCCACAGCTGCACCTGTTCAGCTCTCAGAACCAGGAGGATCCAGCCCTATCCGGGGAAGCAGACTTCAACCTGAGGCTGCTTCCTGAAAGATCCTCAGCCCCAGGGATTTGCTGCCAGGAGCGCCTGAGCTGCCCTCTCAGTGCCCAGAGCCACCGGGCTGAGTGCTAAGAACGGCCGTTACCGGGCAACTTAGCTGCTGTAGCCATTTGCTATAGTGGTTAGTTGTTTAAATAATGACATTGTTAGCTTAATTAAAATAACAAAATTATTTTAACTATTCAAAATCACTAATAAGACAATAAAGGTGTCCCAGAAACGTATATCCTGGTCATCAACTTAAAAAGTTAAAAAAGATGTATTTTTCAAGGGCCATTAAGAATGAAGTTGCACAGTTCAGAAAAATCAGTGAGATACTTTGGTGAGATAACAAAAAATATTCTCCGAATCTTTGAAAACCTCCTAGTATATTTTCTTGGTTACCTGCAGTCTCCTCCCTGCCCTGGTGGAAACCCTTCCATCATTATGGCCCCAGGAAACTGGAAAAGCAAGTTAACCAACACCAGCAAGAGGAAGAAACTTCTGCCTGGGTTTTGCAGATGAAAGTCCTTCTGGTGCCAGGAGGAGGGGACAGGACAGGAAGAGAAGCTGGACAGGGTGTCACTACTTCTCCATCACCACTACCTCAGCATCAAAACCCAGAAGCAGGGGACAAGGATAGAACCCCCCCACCAAAAGAAGGAATAGCCACAAGCCATTGAGTTCACAGCCTCAAGAAGCCTCACAGTATGTGTGTGTGGGCGTGACAGAGGGGCCAGTGGCAATTCCCTGAGTCTAGTCCATCCTGCTGCTTCCTTGAGGATTATGGAAGACCGCCCAAAGCTGGGTGCTGGAGGGGCTGCCATGGGGGTGCTGGGATTGGAGCCAGATGCGCTGGCAGAGATAGCGGTTCCTATGAGATGAGAGCCACAGTGATGGGGGGGGGGCTGCACCTCCAGTGTCTGCTGCCCCAGTCGGTGAGCAAACTGTTGACAGGTTTCCTGAGCTCTGAAATCAAAACAGATGCCAGTGGCTATTCAGAAACTGGGCAAGAAAAAAAAGTTCAAGTCTGGGGAGGCCAGGGATGACCTGAAGGGCAGGATTAAAACCTTCATGTGGATGAGATGCCGCCTGTCACCTCCCCCTTACCCTGAGGGGGTGCCAGCTCCCTCCTTCACACAGACACCATCTCAGGAGATGGCACTGGGAGAAAACGTGAAAGGTGGGATATTTGCCTCAAACAGACCGAGTTAACATAAATTGAGAAAAAAACAGATGGACAACATACCTTCAACGGAAGTTTAGGAACCTCTCTCCCACCCCCAGCCCCTGCCCCAGTCAGCAAAGAACAAGAATCTGAAGTTTTGTTCTATATAGGAAATGTAAAAAACAGACATTTTTAAAGACCTAAAATTGTATCATTTTGTAATTACTATTTACTGTGTTACTGCATAGGCTATAGATTGTACAACCGTTACCCCAGCTATTAGCAAAAAATAGAGAGTCAAAGAACCGAGAAGTCTCAAAGACATTAAATACCTGTGGTCAGCCCCTTATAATACAGTTTATGGATATTATTAGCCTTTTCTTTTCCAGTTCGATGTCTTATAAAGGACTGGGTGACCAGAAAGGAGCTGACCCGGTGCCCAAGATGACTAATAAGAGAAGGTCATCCTAATTCCAGACCAGTCAGGAATATATGTCTAAAGACAAATTAAGTCTAATAAAGGGTACAAGTTCTGCTGTATAATGGTAACAGGAGAGAGTCAATTGAGGGCCTCACTGCAATTTTACCCACAGTTTGTACAAGGGAAGTCACAGGAAATATAGCTGAGATAAAAAGAAAATAATCAAACACACTCCCAGTGTATTACCACATCAGTAGCTGAGAAGGCCCAAACAAAATTAAAGACTCTCATAAACATGGGATTGTCCTGGGTAATGAATTCTGTGATAAACAACCCTCACTCTGCGAGTTGGGCCGATGTGATTCATCTCTGCGCACTGCAGCATTCTGGAGGTTTCCTTGTCCCTAAGGCGGCAGATGTGGTCACCATCTGGGGCAAAACACTGGTCCCCCGTGCATAGGGCTAGTCGAAAACTGTCCAGTACAACCCCATTAAACACAGCTGGTTTAACTTGTCATGAGGGTAATGATTGGAGACTAGCAGAAGCTGTAAGGGGTCCTTTATATGTACAATAAATAAATTCAGCAGAGTAGTGAAGGTCAGTTCAATTTATCACTCATTGATTATGGGTGTTCTATGGGTAAGACACTCAGCGGTGCATTAAAAAAATCTTGACTCATCGTCAGTAAAAATGTTACAAACTGTATGTGATTAAACAGTGCTGAGCATGCAGTGGCCAGGGGTCCTCAAACTTTTTAGACAGGGGGCCAGTTTGCTATCCCTCAGACTGTTGGAAGGCCAGACTGCGGGCCCCGGGAGGAGTCAGATGCTAAGCAGGACAGGCAGCGATGGCTGGATAAATGTCCTGGGCGGGCCGCATGTGGCCTGCGGGCCGTAGTTTGAGGATGCCTGCTGTAGACTATAGGTATTTAGTGATTGTGAGGCGTCTACAAGCACAACGCATCCCCACTTCTCTCAGCAAGGAGAGCATCAGAATAAAATTAACAACAGCCCCATTAGCTACAATACGGCCATTTGGAATTAGATCTTATTGGAAAGTGGTTTAAAAGCCAATCATGTAGCTTTAAATACAGCAAATTGTTTATTATTGATCCTCATGTTGTTTATAATATAACAACTATGATCCTCAGGCAAAACCTCCATAAATTCTCTTACATAAAATAACCCACACAAAGGAAGGACGTTTCAAAGTTTTGAAATACAAGTACATAACATAAGGGGCCGTCCTTCGACGGTGGCAGAGATTGCCAGCTGCTTCCTGGCACCCACTCTCCCCGTGTATCGCCGAGCCCTGATCATTAGCTGGGCACCACTCAAGACACTGCATTTCCAGATCCTTTCCCAGTAAGTAATCACCATGTGACTCAGTCTGGCCAGTTATCTGAAGCAGAAGTGATGAGACTTCGGGAGGCCTCCTTAAAGGGAAGAAGCCCACCCTTCTGTACTTACTTCTTCCTTCCTGCTGACCAGAAGGCAGAGTAATGGCTGGGGCTCAGGCTGCCGTCCTGGGCTGTGAGACAGTAACCACGACAGCTGGAAATAGCTTCAGTCTCTGATAACCAGGAGGCAGTTCAGCCCTGTAATGCCTTTATGTAAGAATTTATGTAAATAGGAGAGAGATAAGCTTCTGTGCTCTTTTTCTTTCTTTCTTTGAGACAGGTCTCACTCTCCCAGGCTGAAGTGAGTGGCATGGTCATGGCTTACTTCATCCTTAATTTCCTGGGCTCAAAGGGTCCTCTTGCTCCAGTCACCTGAGGACTAGGACTATAGGAAGGCACCACTGAAGGCACTCTTCGTGGTTGCCACTATGTGGGTTGTATCTGGGGTGCCACTTATCAGAGCTCAGGGACTCCCAGTCTTTGGCCCGACCTGGGGCCTCGTTGGAGCCAGGATGGTAGGTCTCCGGCCCCAGCCCATGAACCTGGACACAGACCATGGTACCAGCTTTCTTGGGCTAAGTCTCATTCAGGTCACTAGTGCCAAAGCACCTTTAGAAGTCAGTGTCAATGCTAGTAGGAGCAAGCATCTCAGCAGCAGTCCCAGCAGCAGGCTGTCAGTCTGGTTCTGAGATCCCACAGCTGCTTCTCCTGAGGTTATTCAGAGATGTAATACACCACAGGTGTGAGACTGCTATGTAATAATGTCGGTGTTCTGGTCACATGCTCTTAATGCTCTCGTGCTCTTTAACGAGAGACCACTGCTGTTAAATGATGCTCTGTGATGTTATATCCCTGCCCCAATCCCTTATCCCCAAAGTATTTCTCACAGGTGTCTCCTACAAACCACTGTGCCTGGTTAAATTTAAAAAAATTTTTAGAGGTAAAGTCTTGCTCTATTGCCCAAGCTGGTCTCAATCTTCTGGCCTCAAGCAATCCTCTTGCCTTCCCATGGCCTCCCAAAGTGCTAGGATTGCAGACGTGAGCCACCCCCCAGCCCCTTCTATATTCTTTTAGCCATTGTTATTTTGTTTTCTCTGAAGCTGACCAAAATCTAGTACACGGATAAAGCCATCTTGCCAACCAGGAAAAATTCTAAGCCATTGTCGAGAGAAAACCCAAAGTAATGCAAAGAGAAGCCACATTAGTAGGAAACCTAAAGCTGTCATCATAGCTGTCCCCAAATGAAGTTATTTACTTAAACTCTTCTATCTCTAAGACTTCAGGAGTTCACATAAGGAAACTGGTTTTATTGGGCTCTAACCTGTGTCATGCTCCAAATTTCAATGACGATTTAAAATTGTTTGCATGTAACTTCCCCAAACTTGTACAATATTTTGGCATTTTCAAAAAGGAGAAATGACATAGTTTTATCCTGGGAGTAAGGCAGATCCACCCTTTCCACACACCCTGTTTACAACACAAATAGAGGCATTGGAAGGAGCTCAGAATTGCAGCCTAAAAAATTGGACTTGACCCCTAACTCGTTATAAACCTAGAAAGGTCGTCCAAATTTTATGCAGCTTGGTCTCCTCATCTGTGGTGTGAGGATAATGATAATCTCAGACCCATTTCCCTCATAAGAAGTTGGAATAATTAAATAAAATAAACGCAGGTGACAGTATTGTTATTAAACAATAACATGCTTCTGTTCACTTCCATTTTAACGGAGAGGCACTTTGTTTTTAATTTTCTGGGATAATTACCTTACGAAGCAACACTTTCTTGCCCATATTAACTTATTTTCTCTACCTTCTCACTTTCATCGTTCTTCAGAAGAATTTTGTCTATAAGATACCTGAGTTTTTATGAGCTACAAGCATGCAAGCATTTAGGCCAAAAAAAATTACTGGGGATGGGTATTTGGCTAACTCACAACTGCTTCTGTTGAAACCAGCACAGAAGATGCAGTTGGGACAGATACTGGGAATAAAAATAAATTTATTAGCTAATAATAGCAGCCTGAGCAGTTGGAACATGTCACTTACTGCCGGAAATCTACATGCCACGTGTGGCACTTTCCCTCTAACCTATAATCAAGCACTCGGACGTTTCACACGGCAGAATTTATTTTCACAGCATTGAGCAATTGTCAGTGATCGGAAGTGTGACCCTGGACCCACAAAATCCTGAAGTGCCTTCTGAGTTTTCAGAGAAATATCACCCACTGATGGAACAAAAGTATGCAACTAACTGGGTTTTACCACTCCTCAATCCTCTGTATAATGCAGAGACCCACAGCAATATGAATGCTAGATTATCTGTAAGGGGTCACCCGGAACAGAATGAAAAATGTTACAATTCTATTTCACAGATAGTGAAGGACAAATTGAATTTCCTGCTCAAAAGGCAGCAAGTTTTTTGAATGTCATTGTCAAGAACTACCTTCTGAATTATGATTCACTGCATAGGCCCCTTGTGATGTGCACTCAGCTGGCCCTGGTCTGCCCTTGATTAGCAGTGACCTAACACTAATCTCCACTCCAGGCCCCCAAACACACACGTGCACCATTAGAACTTCCCTCTGATCTGGAATAGATGCTCTGTGGGGCCATGAACTCCATCCCCAGCCCTTCCTCTCGCCCTTGACGGTCCAGGATGTGTAGGGAGAGAGGTGCTGGGTTTGCACCTTCTTCTCACTGCTGCCCTCTGGAAACCCCACCTCCCTCCACACACCACCACCGAGACTGCCCGATGAGGCTTCTCCTCCTTATCTCTCTAACCTTCACTCTTCCCTTTTAAACCTGCTTTATTCCCCCCTCCCTGACCCCCACTGCTTCCTTCATTACACCTTCCGGGCCAGAAGGTTAGGGAGTAGGGAATGTCTGCGGAGTGAGAAGGGAGAGGGGAACGTGAGGACACAGAGATGTGACAACGACGGTCCTCCCCAGGTCCCTTTTGTGTGGGCCTCTGATGTGGGCCCAGAAGGGAATTTTTGCAGAGACCACAGTTGTTCCAAGCATCAGTATTTTCCCCAAAGTGCTCCCTCTCAGGCCTCATACATATCCCAGGTTTCTCTAAAGAAATCCTATCCCCAGCTTATCCCGAAAGCCCAACTATCCGTATCCCATTCCTCTGAGGCCTTGCTAAGAGGACAGAGCTAGTGGACATAAAATTATGAGCAATAATTATCTTAGGAAGAATTATTCCTGAGACGTTGGAGAGTGAGTGACTGTGGCTCACTATGTTCCTATTACTCACATAATTCATTTACTTTCTTTCTAAACAATTATCTTCTATCACCTTTTTATTGTGCTTTTTGTGCTTCGTTAAGTTTCAGAATATTAGGAGGTGCACACGTTTTGTTTACGTACTTTGCTTTTGTACAGAACAAGTCAAAGTTGTACCTGTGCCCTTGACCCAGACAGCATGCACCGTACCCAACAGGTGCAAGTCGATCCACCCGCCCCCTGAAGCATTCACTTTCTAATAGGGCTCTGCCATCCCCTTGCTCAAAGGAACAAAGACTTTAAGATTTTAGGTTCTTTGGTGAATCCTAGAGAACTGGGGGAGCTATCAGAAATCTCTGAATAATAATGACAGTGACACTTATTCAGTTCTCACTAAACATCAGCGTTAGAACATCTAAGTGCTAGACACATTTCCGTTTATGTGACGCTCATCACAATCCCAGAGAAAGGTGCGATGAATGTCTTTTGTCTTTAACTTTTTAAAATTTCTGATTAATATACAAGGTTACATTGCTTGTGTTTGTTAGCCCAAGGACCCGTTGTAGCTGAGCCCTTCACCCAGGTGGGCCACGCACCCTACACGGTGCCTGTTAGCTGAGCACTCACCAATCCTTCCCCTCCCTCCCTCCTCCCCCTTCTCTCCTACCCTCCCACTTGAATTTCATTGTGTTTTTCTCTGGTGTGGGCATGTAGCTGATCATCAACTGGTTTTATATTAGTATTGAGTGCACTGGATGCTTGATTTTCCATTCTTGTGATACTTAGAAGGATTTTCTCCAAATCCACTGTGGTAAATACAGAAAATTATGAATATCTTTACAGAGGCAGATAGCAGACCACTGGGAGGTTAAGTGTTCACCCCATCAGATAGCTAGTAAGTAAATAAACCAGGATTCGAACCCAAGATGTCTGGTTCCAGAATCTCTACTTTTTAGTCATCTAGAAGGCTATTAGCCTGGGAGTTAGAAGGTCTGGGTTCTAATCCTGACTTTGCCTCTAGGGAGTTGTATAACCTTGAACAAGTTGCTTAAACTCTCTGAATCTCAGTTGAACTAAATTTGTGGTTTATGTCATTGATTTTGGGGGGAAGCAGAATGATTTCTTTAAGTAAAATCCCAATGAAAGTCCTGATACATGTAACAGATGAAAGAGAGGTCTTGAGTCCATATACTGTTCAAAATTCAGCCCTTTAACATGTCCTCCTGATTGCTCTTGTCGTTCATACCCACCAACACCCACACACACACGGGTGCATGCACACACACACACACACTCACACATGTGCATGCACACTCACACACAGGTGCATGCACACTCACACATACACACTCACACATGTGACTGCCCGCACACACACATGCCCTGTACTACACCAGAGCACAACCTAGTAACAACACTGCTCAGGACAGGACTCTATGAGATTAACCCATTGGATAATTGAAGATAAATTCCACTAACCTCGCTTTACCTCTTACTTCAGTAAAAGTACATATAAAGCCCCTTGGTGCCAACTTCCTCCCTCTTCTAACACTGAATGTAGGCATTACATCTGGGAATCCTTACTTTCTTCCGAACTCCAGATATTCGCTTAAGAACCTCACTTTCCCTTCTCTGTTAAGTCACTGGTTTTCAGTATCACTGTCCTGCGTTGGGTATGCATCCCCCAGGAAGGCAGAATGATTTATAAGTGATGCTCCGGGTCAAGGGAAAGCTCCTAAGGGGCCAAGCAAGACCCCTGGGCCTTCAGTTTAATCTGTACAGTGCCCGTGGGCACACGGACGCTGGTGACACATCTCTGTGCTGGGTTTATGAGCGAGAGCTAGAGGACGCTCCTGTGCTTCTTGAGCAGAAACCTAGATTCTGTACAATTGGTCTAAAGCATCTAAGCATTGTAGACTCTCCTGCTGCTGTAGCTCGTTCACACACCCGAGGTTTAGGGCCTTGGTGGAAAGAAGCTCTGTCGTCTGGATGGCTCAGAGGACACACTTTCCAGAATGTCTCTGGGAAGCTGCTCAGGGGTGATTTGGGAGTTTCAGCCTTTGGTATGTATTACTTGCATGCTTTGCCCTTGGAGGGCAATTTGTATCCTGCAATTTGTGTCCAGTATAGTAACTGGCAGACAATAGAAGCCGACTGCAAACCTGCTAAGTGAGGGCCTGAGAGTCTGAGCACTGACTACCGCTGATGGTTGGTCTACCCATCTGACTACCCGAGCCCGGGGGCAAGAAGCAGGGAAGAGTTTCCAAGTGCTAACCAGTCGGGCCCTGTGCTCAGCTGCAGCTTCTCTGTTCAACTTCCTTGCATGTCAACAGGAGGGTGTCAGAATTTCTTTTGAGAAGGCTCAGTTCTTGGAAGGGAAGTGTTTTTTCACTTTTTATCAACCCGGGGCTTGCAGCTGTGGTTGCTGAACAGGCTGGGCGCAGGGATGTGGGATCCCAGCTCATTCTGTCAGACTCTGCATCTTCCCAGCTGCTCCACCCGCGCCAGCCAACTGCAGCCCCTTCTGCTCTTCCAGTGAGGACAGTCTTCTCTCCACCTGCTCATCAGCCAGCTGACTGCACAGACATCTGAATCAATGCACACACCGTTTCCCTTCCCAGCACCTCTGACACTTACAGGTGTGTAAGAAGCATCACACTCACTGAGACTCACAGGCCATTCAGTTTAACATTCTGTTCAAGGTTGACACCAAGGGACCATTAATGGGACGAGAAACGAGGGACACACATGCCAAATTTTGGGCACCGTCATCACTGATTTCAGTCCCTCACTGCAGTTAAAAAATTCATAGCTGTTATAAACATGTGCTATCTACTGTATCTAGCAGGGGAGTGAATCTGTGGGATTTAATTTGTTTCAACTTACTTCCTCTTGGACACTTTTGTATTTTTTAATTTATACTATTTGGTGTGGTCATTAAAATAAATTTAATAAATATTTCTATATCTACTATATGTCTACACATCAAAGCCTTCACTGACTTAGAGCTGGAGGCCTGGGGAGAAGAGAAAATGGGCAGGGCCAGGGTGCTAAGATTAAAAAGATGTGGTCTCCAATTCAAGGAGCAAACAGTCAGGGGGAGCTAGAAGCACGCTGAGCTGCAGGAGGCATCCAAGGTGAGAGCAGGGAGCACAGAGGCTCCATGAGAGACTGTGGGTGCGTGGAGGGGAAGCTTAACTCTGAATCAGGCATAAGGAAAGTCCTTAGAGCAAGTGTCACTGAGCTGGGCCTTCATGAGTGAGTAGAATTTTCTCATTTAAGAAGAACATAGAAAAATTAAAAAAAACAAAACAAAACAGTAGGAACAGAATTGGGAATTTGTGAAATGTGTTTGGGGAAATGCTTCCTAAAAGGCTGATAAAACTGGAATGGTAAGTCGGGATCAGTTTTGTTTTGTTTTTCTTTTTTTATATTTTTTACCTTTATTTGTCATCTTTTTCCATTTGACAAGAGAGGTAAGTAGCCAAACGCCCAGATGCTGACCGACCCAAGTCAGGATCAGTTTACTGAGAACTTTGAATAAGTGAATGCACTGGGCTTTGCACACTGGGCACCAGTGATGACGTGAAGATTTCTAAGGACACTCTACTCTCTCCATTCTCCAGACAAGAAGCCGAAGCTCAGAGGGGTAAGAAACTCCTTCCAAAGCAGGTGGTTTTGGAACTGAAGTCTAAGTCCAGAGTCAACACACTAGTCTGAGTCCTTTCTTCAGTAAAACAAATTTTCATTGATAAGTAAAAAGTGTATATCTTTGTGTACAACCTGATGATTTGATATATGCCTTAGTCTTAGTCATCTGTAGAAATGGGAATAATAACAATACTCCTTACCTACCTAAAAGGTTTGATTAAAGTAAACAAACTATAGATGCTAAAATGCTGTAGAAACTACTAAAGAGTTCTGTAAGAGTTATTAAGTGTTATTTTATTGTCATCACAATTCAACCGACATTACTCCTACAGGTACCACAAGTGCATTTCAGCAAAGGCAAAAACCTCCCTATTTATGCAACCGTATTGGCTCCTTATATTTCAAACTTGAAAAACTTCCCTAAATCTCTAGGGAATCATTTGGTTTTACGTTTTATAGTTTACTTCTCTTTTCTCTTGGTCATGTCATTAAAAAAAATAATAGGTTTAGTAATATTTTAGAAAAAATGGTGACTATTATATGTTCATCTAAAATATACAAGAGTTGTTTGGAATAGGAAAACTAGAGAGCTCAGGTCCCGCGAAATGACGTCAGCGACACAGGGAGCAGAATCCGAGCCACGCATGAAGAGGTTCTTTGCCCAGCAGCTGAGTACAGACAAGTCTCTCTCCTTCACACCAACTCAGATATTGTGGCCGTTTATGACTGGCTGATGCACAGAATCATAGAATTCCAAGTGACAAGAAGCTTAGAGAAGGTACCCGTGTCCCTTCCTTCTACAGCAAACTCCCTAGTGGTTTTCCCAGAATTTGTGTGAACATTTCTAGTGACAGTGAACTCAGGACTCCCAGGCGGCCCTGCCACCTTGATCTGGCTCCTCTCAAGACTTAGGAAATCTCTGTCTCTATAGCTTCATCACATAAATCCTAATCCCCCCTCTGGGCACATAGAACAAATCCTTACTTCACGTGACTCTCCTCCAGACATCTGAGAGAAGCTCACCGTGGTCCTTAGATGAAGGCAGGTTTGAGGGGAAACTTGCCAAGACCAATATTTTAAAGGATATTAAAACAATAGCAATGATTGTCTTTGAATGGTGGGGCACAGAGAATTTTTCATGGGTCCTGGTACTTTTTTGCATTGGTTTTATACATGGAGATATACAGTCTAATTACAATGAAAAGAAAATGTAGAGTTATTTACACTTTGGGAAAAATTTAAGTCCTAAATGCAACCAATGAGAACTGGGGCATCACTTTGAAAAATCAGGGAATCTTTAAGTCTGGAATCTGTGAGTGACAAACTCAGTGTTCCCAGGACTTAGACTCACATGTTAGGGGCTGATATCTCAAGAATGGGAGAAAAAGTATCCAATGTACTCAACCCTATTATGAAACTAATTGTTAACTCTCATAGGGAAGCTATAATCCAAATGGAGTCCAAGAATATGGGGAAAGGGGAGAGGGAGGGGAGGGGAGAGGGGAGGATGGGTGAAGGGAGGGTGATTGCAGGGATCACGCCTATGATTTATCCTATAAGGGTACATGTGAATCTTTCTAAATGTCGAATACAAATGTTTTAGCACAACAATTATGAGAATGACATGACGGCTATGTTGGCCAATTGGATGAAAGTATTGCAAATTCTATATGGAAACAACACACTGTATCCCATGATAGAATTAATGTGTACAAATTTGATTTCATAAAAATAAATAAATAAAATAAAAATCTTAATGACTAAGTAAATCAATGAGTCATACATTTAACAGTGATCAAAATCTAAAATCCAACACGGATAGTCTGTTCTCACCTCCTCCTCTTCTAGTGAGCAGGTTGTTACTGCTGTGGATCCAGCAGGAGGAGGGAGAGGCCTGCTTCCATCCTGATGCAAGCTGATGTAATGCCCCCTTTTATCATGTTTTTCTCAAATTGCATCACTGTCCAAAAATTCTCCAGCAGTTCTATCTGCTAATGACTTTATAGATGGAGACAGCCTTGTGTACTCAGGAATACGTGATTACTCTGCCTGGATCTTGGTATATCTACAAGGATTTTGCACATGAAATGATGCCAATGATGGACACGGCCATACTAAGAACGGGGCAAGTGTGCCAAGTAGTTCCGTATGCTCCAATATTTATAGTTGCCCTATAAACTAGAAATTGCTACTTCAGTAGTCCTTTACAGATTAGAAAATTGAGCTGGTGGACACGTGTTTCACTACAATATATAGTGGTGAGAAAGTATTAACCAATTTACCCAGGCCCTGTTTGTTGATTTTCTAGCAAGAACTACCATCCTGAGATTCACCTCTTCACCCACATGCCTTATTCCTTTCCTGTGTTCCAGTTAAGGGCGTTGTTATACGGGCTTTTCAAAATAGCCCATCTGTGCTACTAGAACCATTGCCTTATCTCACAAAGGCTCAGAAATAAACTCAATTAAATTCCTTTGTTTTGCTATTTCTTATTATTTCTTCTACTCTCTCATCCTTACCTTCTCAGCCTGTATTTTGGGAAGGCATGGTTGCAAGGACACTCAGCCTTGGCTGGAAACTGAGTCAATTTAAATCTTATGAACTTAGTTTTTAATATTAATAATTTTATAATAATAGCTATATATTGAGTGTTTCTGTGCCAGGCAGTAGGTGATCCTTTGCATGTATCATTCCATTGATTGCTTGCAATTGTGTTTTTAGGTAAAATTATTATCTTCACTTACAGCTAAACAAACTCAGGTCTAGAAAATATTGACTTGATCTAGGTCAGACAATCAATAAATTCACAGAACTAGAATAGCCACAAAATTTCATTTGATTTTAGGTTCCAAGCTCTCAAACAAGATGCTATATGTTTGAATCTCCCTAATAATATTAAATAATGAGCTAAGAATATAATTTTTTTTTTTTGAGACAGAGTCTCACTCTGTTGGTTGCCCAGCTTTGAGTGCCATGGTTTCATAGGTCACAGCAACCTCAAACTCTTGGGCTCGAGTGATCCTCCTCAGCCTCCTGAGTCCCTGGGACTACCAGCACCTGCCACAGTGTTGGGCTAGTTTTTCTATTTTTAGTAGAGATGGGGTCTCACTCAGTGTGTTTTTGAACTCCTGAGCTCAGTAATACACCTGCCTTGGCCTCCCAGAGTGCTGGGATTACGGTGTGAGCCACCAAGCCCAGCCCATTCTTTGCTGTTTTTTTCCTGAAGCTATCCTCTTAGTAAAGCCTGCTCTCATAAAATGAGGTCCATAATTTACATTATTTAAAAAATTATATTATTATTAACAACAGACCATTATAAAGATCTGCAAGCTGCATTTCTAATGCAAATTACATAGAAATGAGCAGACAGATGGGTATTTACCACTCAACCATTGTCCTTAGCTCAGTTGATTTGGTTAAGTTTGGGCCAGAAAAAAAATTGTAAT
The DNA here is from genome assembly GCA_963575145.1 of Galago senegalensis. Classification (NCBI taxonomy): domain Eukaryota; kingdom Metazoa; phylum Chordata; class Mammalia; order Primates; family Galagidae; genus Galago; species Galago senegalensis. Next base: position 49,510 of record CAUYTI010116486.1, read on the forward strand.
AAAGATATAGTAAATGTAATTGGATTGAATCTATTCTGAATAAATGTCAATTGACCCCAGAGATGCCTAAGAACTATTCTCCATGCTGCTTTACATTGAAATAGTCAAAAGATTTTGTACAATGAGAACAAAGATAAACTCTAAGATACACCAATTTTTCAAGTTTATATAGCTACGGATGGATTGCCTTTTAATTTGCTTAATGACAACAATGGAATTTGAACTTGGAGATGATGAGATTTTATTTCCTTGAGCAAAACATTCTTTAGTGTTCTAACGGTCTGACCGGTTCTGTGGAAATCAGAGAGCAGCCAGTTAAAGAGAAGACCGACAAATAAGTAAGGCATCAAATGCCCCTAATAGGTTTTGCCTGTTAAAAAGAAGGGGAGGAAGACTCAAAACGGGGCAAAACTCTCTCAAAAACAAAATATGATCTGCTCTGAAACTTGATTGTATTTGGCGGGAAAATGGGAACCAGAATGGTTTCCCTGTTGACAAAGGGGCCTCCCCTTGTCTCTTTGATTCTGAATTTTACAGATTCAGGAGTTAGTCCTGTAATTATGAAGCCCAAGTATCTTTTGAGTCTAGCTTCTGAGTAAATCTCCTCCCAAGGCATAAGGAGGAAAGGAAGTTCAAAAGGAAAGACAAAACAAACAAAAATAAAATAACAAATGGGCTGAAAGAGATGTAATCTAGATAAACTCCAGATAAAACTCTTAGCTTTAGCAAAAACCTCAGGCCTGAGCAAGTAGATATGCTGCCTTTCTGTACAGTGGTCTGTGGCTGGGTGACCAGCTGTCTCTCTGCGGCAGAAGGGGTCCTGTGCCCAGCAAGGAAGGGTCTGAATGTTTGTAGTAGTTTGTGTATTCTCAGATTGGACAGATGGCCCTTCATAATTTTTGCTGAAAATTATGTTTGCTGAATCTAATCAGTAACTGTCGGAAGAGCTGCCTCATCACTGCCCCCCAAGATTATTTCAGGCTGTTTGAAAATGTCCAGACCTCAGTTATAGAGTCAAACCCTTTCTTCACGGGGTTTTAGAGGCTCACTCAAAGATAAACTTGAAGCTTCAGAAAATAATCACACTGGTAATTCTTTACTACTTGACCCCCCACTTAATTCCTCACCAATTTTTTGGATTTGGGTGAGTGATTTAACCCCCTGGAACTTCAGTGTCTTCCCCTGGAAAGTGCTGACAGTAACCTCTCCCTTGTGGCCCTGGCGTGAGAATTGGATAACTAATAAAGTATAGGAGCTTAGAAATAATACCTGTCACCATTGCCGTCATCACTAACACCATTATTGTTCATATTTCTTTAAATACATTCTCCTTTCTTTTCTAGGAGTTTGCTTCCTAACGCGCTTTCTATTCAGAAGCTCATTTTAAAGTAGGTGTAGTCAAAAGGAGTGATTGATTCAGGGAGGAAGAGGACACGGGATCCAGGAAACAGGTTATCAATGCGACAGCCGCGAAGGATGAGCAGCAGAGACACGGAGAGAGACGCTGGACTCCAACAGGGATGAAGATGATCACGGAGCTCTGGGCACTTACTTGGGAAACTGTTAAGACTTAGCCACTGGTTAAGTAAAAACTAGATGAGTTCTTAACACTAAAAAAAAAAAGAAAGAAAGAAAGAAAGAAAGAAAGAAAGAAAGAAAGAAAGAAAGAAAAGAAGTAATCACAGTACTCCTGATATGGCAGTAAAGGATATTTACGTTGTCGTGAAAATGCAAACATCCGATATTGATTTAGTAAAGACTAAATCAATGGGAAATAGGCAAAGAGGGCTAAATCCAGCAAAATAGAAAATCGACTTATAGTGAATGTCTAAAGTCGATGAAGCCAGACAGCAAGGTAAGCACATGATTTAGAAATACGTGGCGCATGCTACAAAAAAATACTTTACAAATAAGCTGAAGGAGCAGCCAGTAGAGAGAGGTGATGGGGGTGGAGTCAGAACCAGGATTGGGCGTTTCATGCTTAATAAACCTTATAGCACTATTCAACTTTTTAAAGAGATGCACTTAATGTTTCAATAACAATTTAAGAAAAAAACGTAAGAAAATAAATATTTGAGAAATAATGTAGTATCTCACACACACCCATTTATGAAAATCTGCATGACCTAATGTTTGTTACAATAGTTCCTGAGCCATAAATAAATAAATGCCCATCATCTAACACCTGGAAGCCTGGGTTTGAGTAGTTTGGATGTGGCATAAAGAGAAAGCAGAAAAAACCAGAAGGCTCAGCCCCTGTATTCAAAGACTGTGCCAATTGCGTGGAGAAAAGAGATCAATCTCATTGGAGGGAGGGTAGGAAACTTTAATTTCTTTTTGGAGAAAGAAAGAACAGAATTTTTTTGAATCTTGCTATCTTTGTCCCCTAGAGGTTTCCTGTGAGTTATTTTCCAAGACTTGGGGGTGGGGGGAAAACTTGTCTGAGTTCAGATGACAAGACAAGCTTTGTGTGACATTTCCAGAGAGAAAGGGGCATCGTGGTGTTCAGTCAGAAGATAATATGTAAATGTGGCTTATTTCATAGACGTGGCACTGAGCCTCAAGGGAGTCATGGTCTCTCCCCAGTCCAGTCTTCCAATGTCACTTGCGTGCTGCTCCGGTGACTGTGTGATTGCCCCATACTAAATTGGAAGGCTGTACTGTACACACTTGATTGAGATGAGAGCAATCATAGTTAATTTTTGAATGTTGTTTCATTAACAAAATGAGGATAATACAGTAATACTAACCACTTGTAGAGCACTTTCAAAAGTGTCTTTATGTTCATTATCTCACTTAATCCTGATCATCTTGTGCTGATGAGAAAATTGAAGTTCAAAGAGGTTTACTGAATCATCAAGGGCAAACAACCAGTGAACAGCAAATCAGATGACTGGGCCTGGACTTCCTCCCTCCTTAAAGAAGTTTTTATCTTTTATTTTGACACATAAAACTTTAGGGGACATTTCATAAAATGACTTTATTGAAGAAATACTTTAAAATATCTTAAGTTTGCAACTTCTTTGCAGTGGTCAAGATAAATGGATTATTTCAGCTTTGAATTATTAACCTTCTGAATGAATGGTAGCAAAATATTCAAAATGGCCATGGTGGGAAAATGTCTGGAATAAAGATAAGGGTCCTGCCTGTCTAATTAGAGCTGCATGACATTTAAGACGGTGGTTTCCCTTAGTTCTCCAAAAATTTTCAAGTAAAAATGAATTTTATCACTTTTATTCTTAAAATAAAGATGCTAAGCAAAAAAAACCCCAAAAGCTAATGGTTAAGGAATGATGAAAATAACAAAAGAGCAATGGCTTTCCTCCAAAAACAACCATTCGTGGATCTTCCAAGGAGAAGACCCCAGACCCCTGGGCACTGGTCCATGAAAGTCACCTTGCAGTCTCAGCCCACCTGTGTGCAGCTGCTCAACTCAGGCAGGCCCTTCCAGAATGTAGAATGTTTGGGTTTCAAAGAGCTGTTTCCACCTGACGGCTGCTTCAAAGCTCTAACATCTCATTTCCATCTTCCTCAATAAGGCGAGAGCAATGCAAAGCTAGATGTCATTAACTGCTCCACACGTCTCCCTCTGGGGAAATACAAGCTATAAACATCAGTACAGCATTCTACTAATAGCTTTAAGTGGTGGCTTAAAGCCCGATTCATTGTACATTTGTAGGAAAGCCTGTAAGTGTGTGTCTTGCATTCTGACTGAGAGAGTCTCAATCATTAAGGTCACCCCACCCTGCTCCTGCTTGCATTTGAAATAGCAATGCACAGATTCAGACCTTCACAGAATAAAAGGTCCGTGTCTGCATAAAGTTACGTTCTAACCACGTAGTTTATTTGTGAATAGGAGATTGAGTAGGGAGGGGGCATTGTTCTTTATTGATTTTTGAACAATCATATTTTAATTCTTCCTTGCTGGACCAGCATAAAGCAAAAGTAACCCCCCCCCTTTTTTGTAAGGCAAATGCATCATCAGACTATTGGTAATAAATTGGTCCTTTCGCTCTTCAACCTGTTTGGGGCGAGTAATCTGTATCTTTTTCTCCTGGTCTGGATTTGCTGTTTCTTACTGTTATGTGATGGCAATTAAAAAAAATAATTGTAGATCCTTGTAACAATCCTACCCCAATGTGCTGATTTACTATTACAGGCATATAGTGAGATGTCAAGGCATTTTGCCATTCACGGGGAGGTAATTACGTTGATTTAGTTCTGGTTTTAGGCTTTAGCTTTCTAACCAAACATGGACAGCCTGGCAGTTCCATGAATAATACAGACTCTCCCACAGCAAGATTTCTTAACCTGTGTCCGTTAATTCCTAAGAGGTCTATGGACAGACTCGAGAATGTCTGTACAATTTCTGGCAAGATACAGAGATCACCTGAGCTTTTGTGGGAGGGAAGAAGCCACACCTTTTATCAGATTCTCAGGGGGGGGCCTCTCACCCCAAAGTGAGTGGGTTAGAACCAGAGTTCCTTAAGCTACTTTCTAATTAAATCTAACCTAGAAAGACTTCAAATGGGGCTGATTTTGGAATTAGTCTCTTCCAATGTTCTTTTAAAAATCAGATTCAAACAGCCTTGCAAGTTAAATTCTAAGCCCTCACTTTTAAAAATTGCTTAAGAATGTTAGGCATAAGCTGATTATTCATAGTCTTTTCTTAACCTGGCCTCAGAAATTCATAGATAATAAGAGATTCCCCTTGTTCTAGTTTTATTTATTTATTTATTTGGTCAGATTTGGAATTTAACTCTTTTAGGCAAATCCATCTTCAGATTTGACACAAACGAGATGTATGAACAGTGTCAATGATGGCAATCACGGCTCAGACCTGCTCTCAGAATCTTGTAACCCCACACCTGAGGAGCTGCAGACTGGCAGGAAGTGGATGGTCCAGAGACATTTGCCCAAAATTTGACTGCCCTTTGGTGAAAATCATCTTTCAAATGAAATGAAGCTTCTGCAGCTCTGCTATGCAAACAGAATATGCAAAAATCCCATTAAAGAAAGCGTTGGGTAAATTAGTTCTCTTACTCTCTTTTAATAAAGCACCTGTCTAGAAATGTGTGTATTTAATTATAAAGGATCATAGAACACAACTATAGCCCAGGATGAAGGAGAGAAATGGAGTGGGAAGGAGGGGAGGGAGGAGGTTTGACAGAGGGAGGATAAAAGGTGGGACCACACCTATGGAGCATATTGCAAGGGTACAAGTCAAATCTGTCAGGTGTAGAACATAAATGTCTTAAAACAATAATCAAGTAAATGAGGTGAAAGCTATGTTGATTGGTTTGATGTAACCACGTCAGATTGTATAGAAAAATCAACACATTGTACCCCACATATGCATAAATGTATTCACGATCTATGTGTATATGACTTAATAAAAAAATAAAATTAAAAAAAATCATCACATGCTTTTAAAGGTCCTGGGAGAAAAGGACTCATTTTAGATGTCCCTTTGGGAGACATGGAACCTGAGGCCTCTTGTCAAAAACAGAACAGGCATTGGAAAGGTTGGCAGAAAGACGAGACTCTGAGAAATCCTACCTCCTCGTCTGTGAATAGGCTCGTATGGCTAAGGAGGCCGGTCAGGACCGTGCTGACCCGGGCTTTGTTGGAGTGGACGTGCCATGTTTTTGTGTGGTCAGACCCCCCTGGCATTATTAGTTCGCCTGCTGCCCTGGGAAATGCCAGAACATGCCTGTCAGGTCCAGGCCCCCCCACAACACAGAATGACCTGGTTCAGGGGACAAGAGAGCCACAGCTGAGAAACTCTGCCCCAAGGCCACCCTAGGAGGTGACCGAGATAAGCAAGACTTACACCCACTTCTCACAGGGCCCCTGAAAGTCAGTCCACGTGACAGCACCTTCCCCGGCAGCTTAACACCGAGTCCTTTCTCAGAAATGTAAATTAAACGTCACCTTCCAAAGCCAAGTGCTTCCCATTTCAGCATCACACCCCACGTGCTCTCCTTCCACCACACGCCTGTGTGACTGTGGTGTTGACTGAGCTTTTCCTTCTCCCCTGCTAGATTATAAATTCATCAAAAGCATTGCTGGTTTTATTAATCCTTCTGTATTAGCACCTACCAGAGCCTGGCTTGTAAAAGGTACCTGACAAATCTCAGTTGAAGGGAAGGAGCAGCCAGGGAAACCGCTTGGCTTCTCCAGCCCAGCACCACCTTCCGCCTGGGTTTTCCCAAGACTGTTAAGAGCCAGCACATTGGCCCCAAGGATGTCTGACCCAGGCCCCCTGAGGATGTGCCCTGGGGGATGTCTCACCCATGGAAATCCATTTTATGTGGACGGGTGGAAATTTCTGGACAGCCACAGCAGCCTGAAATGCTAAAAAATGAAGACTGTAAAGACAATTCAATCTGATCTGAGGTGTGGAATCCCCACGCAGGAGAAACTGGGGACGAGGTTCTCCCTAGATGCCGTTTCTTAGGAGGGATGAGGACAAGCTGCATGTGCTACTTTGAATGAGCTTGACCTTCTAGTCCCCCCTCAGCAGAACCTCTCCCTTCACTGAGGAAGACTGACTTGAGTAAGTACGTGAGCAGGGTCGGGAGGCAGCCCAGCATTTGTCTCCAGCAGGCTGCAGCTCACACCAACACCCAGGTTGGTGTCCTGACCATAAACAAGGACAATCCTTATTCGGAATGGCTGTACATTACACCAGAGTCCACAAGGAGGAGGGGAAACTATGTTTATAACAATTATAAATTCACTTTTGTGTTAAAAACAATAATCTTGGGGTTATAATGCCAAGCCTCATGCTGAAAATGAGCAAAAGAGCATCTCTCAGATTTATAGCGAACCAATAAAAATTGGCTCTGTAGGTGATTATGGACTATAAAGCCAGATGATATAATTATTCCATCAAGTGTGGGGGCCGCCCCATTACACTCTGCTATATTTGATGAAGCACAGCCAGTAGAATTTCAGCAAAATACTTAATACAGTTGTAAGCAGAATATTCCTGACATGAGTTGACATCAGGAAAAAAAGACAGGGACATTTCAGAACATTCAACTTTATTTTTCATTGGCAAACACAACACAAAAACATAAGTTTATTAAATACACAGACTAGCTATGACTTGAATGCCAACAAATCTCTAATACTTTTCATAGTCTCTTTTGTTCTCTGTCGCTGCAATATTGAAGACCAGCTTTTAAAACACAGCGGAAGATATGCTTCAATATCCTGAAGATAACTACCCAAAAAGCTAACAGTGACAACATGCACCTTCCCCCTTAACCGAGCGGGTGGAGATAAAATGCTGGAAGGAAGATGGGGAACTCTGTGCCTTTTACACTGAGCATTATAACATGGGTGAAAGTGCCCTGACTTTAGTGCTTAGTTGCAATATGAAAATAGTATTTACTTTCACTTGTCAACAGACCAAAAAAATTACCTGTCTGCCATTTATTTGCTCAAACAAGCTTATACCATTATTCATAGAACATTCAGTAAAAAGAAGAAAAGGAAAGTCTTTCTCCTCTCCCTCTCTTCCTCTCTCTCAGAGAGTCGGGGAGGAAGGGAGCTTAGTAGTCGGTAACGACCAGTGAGAACTGTCAGTTGTTTTTACAGAAAAGTGCCCTGGCCACGCTTTGCTCCTCCCCCTGATGCTTAGTGTGCAGAGATGAGCACAGTCCCTGCCTCCTTGTTTCTGGCATCTGGGCTACAAGGACGAGGGATTTTAACAGGCTGGAAGCAGCCAGAGTCTCTGTCATATCTTTCTCTATGTTCTCCACTCCCCTATTCGAACCTTCATGAGTCTCCTTTTCAAAAGGAGACACAGCAGTGACCTGTGCCAGCAGGTCTCAGCATCTGCCCTGCTCCACAGCACGGCTTTTGTTTCTCCAAACACTGAAAACTACAATAAGGAAACTATTTTCAAATTGCTGGTAAGGGCTGGTGACTGCCTAGCTTTTGCCTAGACATTGGATTAACCTTTATTAAAGGATCAACATATTCTAGCTCTAAAGCATTTGATGACAGAATTTAACAGGTGCATATTGCAAACTAACTTGAGAGGCGGGGTCATACCCCAAATCTCAAAAAGCATGAAAAGGCTAATTCGTTCCTGACGGTGATCTCTCTACTTCATACCTTTACTAACATAAAAAGAAAAAAAAATGCTGCATTAAATCAGGCTTACTAGACGTCTCACCTACATGTATTAGGGCACTGGGATCTTAAAAATAAGAAGTTAGTCTCCTTTTAAAACCAATCCCACCTCTGCGGACAGAATATTTATGTTCCTTTCTCTCCTGAGAGAACGGGTAAGTACGTTATAGTCGGGGGAGGAGAGGGAAAGGGAAACGGTCTAGTTCCTGATGAAGAAATAGGGAATCTGTACATATTGGGGTTGTTTATTGTGTGAAACTGGTTGATGCAGAATTTCTAGAAATAAAATAATTTTCATTCTCAGTAAAGAAAATATGTGGCTTACGTGCTTATAAACGAATGTAATGGATAGGGGACTGAACTGTATTTTGGGGGATCATGTACTCTGCTTATGACATCATAATATAACGGTATATAACTCATCTTATGTAAATTATAAGCCTTTAAATAGAACCTTCATGTTAGGATTTATAAAATAAAGGATATATAAAATAAAATATTTTCCCTAATTCTCTGATTTGTGCCCCATATATAATTGCTACCTGTGGGCAACTGATGCCCACTTCTTAACAAATATGTATAACCTAGGACAGGAACTAATATAACCTAGGACAGGAACTATCACAGGCATATGTCACTTCTGAGCATTTTACTGCAATTCAGAAAATAGTCTATGGGCTTAGCCACTGTTGCACAATTCTGTACATTTTTAGACCAAAGTTTTAACAGATTTTGAGATGTGTAAAAGCGCAAAAAAGCAATAAACAAGCAGTTGTGAAAAGGATCGTAGTTGGTGGCCTCAAAACTTTTTATGTAGATAAAACATAGGAAATTTAGTTCTTCACATTAATCTTTCAGTGTGCTCAAAGTAATAAAATACTCTGCAGTCTCACATTACTTATCCTCGTATCTGGTATATTTCCAGAAAAGCTTTTTCATAATTTAATGAAAATAAGTAGGCGATATACATGTCTAAAATTTCAAAAAAAAAAAAGTTTCTATTTTCCTTCTCTGATTTGCTCCCCATCCAAAAGAATGATTAAGTGGTTGTTGACTTGGAGAAGGTTGAAAGCCAATCACTAATTTGGAGTCACAAGCCACAATAATGTGAAAAGATTGAATAAATAAAAGTCCTGAGCCACTTCAGAATCTGAAGCCAGAATGCTTCCCCAGAGCCACCGCCTTGGTAAAATGCCGTTTGTCAGAGTTTTCAGATTGTCTGATACTTGATGTCAGGGTGGGCACAGACTCTTTCATAGTTAATGTACATGAGATTCTACAATTTTTTTTCTGTAACATGGTCAAAAAACTCTTTTATTTAATAAACCAATGCCAAGTAGAAATATACGTGCACGTTTTACTTCAGAATACTTTAAATCTGGCATGACTGAACACATTCACTTAAAATATCTTGGCATATGGTACTAGGAAAATCTGGTAAATATTGAGATGACCCATTTTGTTTCCTGAAATTTTAAATATTTTTTAAGACATTCACCATACTTATTTTATTTGAAAGGTAAACTGCTCCCACTGGATGGCGTGTCCTCACGCTCTTCCCTGAATAGCATATAAAGGATCCTTTGGACACTCGGGATTACTTTGTAAAATTGACACTGCTAATTTTACATGTCTTTCTACATTCCATTCACGTCTGTCTTTCCACATGGTTTTCTAAGCCTCTACTAGTCACATTTTAGCCACTACTTCAAAGTTCAGGGATTGTCATAATTTATGCCTGCATCTTCTCCTGCTTAGATGACACGCATGGACAATTGAAGGATGTGTGAGTGAAGGTCAAAGGTGGTGAACTGAGAAACACGCACGTCCTTCTGGGCGGCTGCAGCTGTCCACCTCCTAACACAGCCAGGCTCCCTTCAGGTACTGGTGAAAGGAAGGCAGAAAGGATTTGAGAATTTCCTTCCTTACCAGGTTTTCCCTGGAAAAGCAAATGACTGCCTCAGTGATGAAACTCACATCTCATTCACGTCATTTCTTCCTTTTCCTTCTTTTATTCAAGTTTGTTTAAACACTGCCATTCACCCCCTCTTACTGTGTATCCCCAGGGCAGGAATGTAGTGTATAATAAAGAATTGGTTTCAGGCTCTTTTGTGTTTTTTGATTTTTGTGGCTTGATATTCTTTCTACTGAACTCTCCATTACCATTGGGAGTGTCAGTATCCTAAATTATTAATACAAATAAAGCACTTATTGTACAGCAACATGACACTACACCTTTGAAGATAAACTCATATTGTAATTAAATAAGCAGACATCACTTACGCTATGAGCTTGATGGACTCAGATGGCTTGAAACCCTTCGACTGTGTGACGGGGGCCTCACCAATGGGCACACAGTTTTGCAGACTTTTATTCACTCACTTACTGAATAAATATCTCCTGGACAATTTCCACATTCCAACTGTAAGAAATAACCTAATCACGGGACATCCCTCAAATCTACCTGCTTAGAGACAAACACAGTGTGTGGAAAATAACCCAAGAAGTAAAGCCTCTTTAATAGAAGATCATTTAAGTGCACCTCTTTTAACCTAAAAATAGTAGATAGTTTTGTTTTATGCTCCATGAGATGATCTCTAGGATAACTCAGTCTTAAGGCAGAAAGAGACTTTATAATGGGGTTTTAGTATAGGTTATTTACCATCCTTCCCAAAATCTAAATTAGTGGAACAATCATGAATTAAGAAGTACTCTCAGTGGATTTTGTCTCCTATCTCGGTCTGACATGGTGACTTAAACTGATTGTTCCTGAGTAACCTAGGCCAGTGCGCATATTAATATATTGGAGATACTATACTTGTTAGAGTTAATTCTTCCCCCAAATACTAAGTACAAATAAAAATGCAGTTATTATAAGTATTACATAAATAAATCTCAAAATTAAAAAACAAAAGTATTGAAATAAACTGAAAATTAAAATTTTTCACAAGAAAACATTAATGCACACAGCAAATGTGCCAAAGAACGTGACAAGTATTTGCTTAGGCTTAACTTAAAGGATCGTCACGTTCACTGCCAGGACTTCTTTAAAAAATGCAACTATCAGAACTTCATGCGGTGGTTTACTTGTACTACAAAAGTGTCAAACTTAGCTACGGAGTTTGTATTTATAGAGTTTGTATTTATAGATTGGAGGAAAAATATTTTAATAATAAATATTTCATTAGAGTTACTTTGAGGAGAAGATAGAGAAAGAGTTGAGAGTCAATATATTAATTTTCTTATCTTACAAATAGGCCCCAAACTAAGTCTTCATTGAACCTTCACAGTCTTTATTTGTTTTAGAATCAAAATTGGTATTTAAAGATCCAAAAGACTGGATCCTTTGGTAGAATCCTTTAGGTGGAAAAAAATCAAGGGAAATAATCAGAGTGCCTGGATTCAATGCTCAAAGCAGTCCCTGAACGGCATTCTGAAAACTATCTCTTCCCCTAATCTCCTAGTTGAGTTTTGTGAATCTGCTTCAGGCTCCTAGGAAATCAAATGTGCAAAATGCATTCAAAAGAAAGAATGATTAGCAATTTGGGTAGTTATAATCTCTGCCATTTCTCAAACAGATGGACCAGCTCTTCTTCAGACAAAGAGTAAACCTCCTGTACCAACTCAACCAAAACTTGAACTTTGTAAGACGAGGAGCTAATTGGTGAAATTGAACGACATTTAAATAACATCAGTATCAAGGAATATTATGGATACATCATACATTTTTTCACCTTGATCAAACTTTTTTTTTTAATGCAAAGGAGAAAAAGTGACAGAGGAAAATGAGAGAGAGAGAGAGAGAGAGAGTAAAGGAGGACGCAGAAGGTCTGCGTCTCGAACAAAAACCAACCAGTGCCCCTCGTCTAGGACGAGCCCCACGTCTGAATTCCCCGGGTATTTAGTGTACTGGAATATTTACTATGTCTGCCCCCCAATAGACCAAGATTACTTATAAAATATGTTTCCATCACATAATTAATCACACATTCAGCTACAAATGGCCCAAAACACTAGACTGTTCTTAACATACTTCCTTTGTGTTTCGATACTTTTGGCACATAAGGGATTATCTGGGCTTTTCAGATCATTTAGCTTTATATCAAAAATCCCACTTCAATGCACAGATAGTGGCACGGCAGAGATGTCTAAATTCACAGTAAGGTTTGGGGTATTTGTTGCCAAAAGCTGTAAACATGCAAGTGGATTCAGTGTTTTCCTTCATGTTCTGTCTGTATCACTTCATGAGATAATGAGATGGGCTGCCCTTTCTGTCCATCACTAGAGCAGCTGGAGACAGCATTTGCTACCTGGCAAAACTTCCGAAGAAGGATCTTTCTTAACAGCAGATAGACCCAGGGATCCAAGATCTGGTTCAGGGAAGCCAGGCGAACGGCTATTAAGAAGAAGCTGCACTCCCTGGGCTTCTCCGTGTGCATCTTGCAGTGCTCGACGGACGTCTGGCTGAAGATCATCTTCAGCATCATTATCTGTGAGAGAGGGACAGACAATTGTTCCCAAGGTTACTGAGGTCATAAGCATCTCTCCTCTGCTCTGCTTCACACATAGTGGGCACTCAGTAAGTTGGTTCTAGGATGGAAATAATGATTGACTCAAGCAACATTTACACTCAGGACGTAGCCCTGAGTGACGCGAGACATGCTTAGAGATTTTCCCACATTTGAGTCTGTGACATATGACGTGATGTAGCTTTTTGTAACACACATATTCTCAGGCTTTCAGTCTTCATAATATAAGGAATTTGAAAAGAACACATCTCAAAATTAGCCAAAGTCATCTATCTCGCTTGGAACAGAAAACACCAGGAGTTTGGCACCACATGAGAGCTGACACTTTTAATAACAACCAAAACATGTTTAATCTGAAACTTCCTAACAAAAATACTGCTGAAAAAAAAAGGAGAAGCAGGAAAGAGGAAAATAGTAATAACAATAAAAATACTGTCATTGTCGTTATTTCCATTGGCGTGTTCTGAATTCTTTCATTTATGAGGCGCTGCACCAAGTTCTTCACACGTATTTAATAAACAGCATCAGACAGGCACTACCACACCTCCTTTTTACAATTGCAGAAGCCACTGTTTCATGATGTGAGTTGGCTGAGCTGGAATTAAAGCCAAGTTCACGAACAATACACGACATTGGCTCTTTTACTATCTCTGTCTCCCACTGCAACGCATGCGGGAATGTAAGCTCCATGACGGCAGGGATTGGGGACTATTTTTTCCCCATTTGTATATTCCCAGAACAGTAGATAGTAAGTGCTCGATGAATACTCAGGATGAACAAATATTTATATTTGAGGAAATTTAGCCTATGACAGATATATAAATATAGTATTTATGTTTGAATAAATATTTATAATTTTCACAGAAGAGGAAAAAATGAACGTTCTTATGCATAGGAAAAAACGTTCAGACTTATTAACCATCAGAAAACATGGAAACTACAACCAATTAAGAAGCCATTTTACACCCACCAGAGTGACCAAAATAAAAAATGTGACCACACCATGTGTTAGCGAGGATGTGGGACCGTGAGGACCTTTCACATGTCACCAGTGGGAGTGTGAGCCGGGGCAACCACCTCAGCAAACAGTTCAGCACGACCATTTCATCCGCTGCCTCTCAGCAAGAGTACTCCTAGCAACACTCCGTCCCAGGTTTCTGTGTCAGGAGTTGTATACGTGTAAGACTGTTCTTAGGAGCATTGTTCATAGCAGCAGAAAAGCATGAACACCCAAGCATGGGTTGACATCCACAACAGAAAAGAGCCTTTGACTTTGTAACTGGCTCCGAAATGAACCTTTCTGACCTACCCAGCTACTGAGCTCCGGAAACGTGGCCGGAGCGCACAGAGAGGCCAGAACATGTAACATGAGTTATTGATGGAATGAGAATACTCAAAAATGTTTTGTTAAATAAAACTTTTTATTCACATTAATATCGCTTATTTATTTTTACTTTTTAATGTGGCTACTAAAAAACTTAAAATTATACATGTGTTTTGTTTATTTTTCTCACAGCTTATTTCTATTGAACCTCCTCTCTTGGGGCTCACACTTACTTGCCTGTTCTGCCCTAGGTCACGTAACCCAGCCTGCATTTAGCATTCTTCAGCATATATGCAGTCGTAATTCCAAAAATGGCACCTTTTTTCTTACAGTCACCCTGACTCAGCACCTCAGAACCTTTGAATTCTACTTCTCCTCATCTTCTCCAAAGCCTTTTGCTCTTGTTCCATTTTCATGCTAGTTCAGACATCCCTTTCATTTGAGTTATGGCAATAATAGAATTAGGATGGTGCATATTGTGGACTGAATTTTGTGCCCCCTGTGTTTTTTTATTTTTTGAGAGACAGTCCCACTCTATTGCCCAGGCTAGAGTACAGGGGTGTCATTACAGCTCACTACAATCTCTGGTCCTCAAGCAAGCTGCCCACTGCAGCCTCTTGAGTAGCTGGGACTATAGGCATATGCCACCCCACCTGCCTCATTTTTCTATTTTTTGTAGAAATGGGTTCTTACTATATTGCCCAGGCTGGTCTCAAACTCCTGGCCTCAGGCCATCCTACCCATTCTGCCTCCAAAAGTGGTAGGATTAAGGGCATGAGCCACTATGCCTGGCCTTCCTTCAATTCCATGTTGAAGCCCTAACCCCTCCTGGGATGGTAGTAGGAAGTAGGACCTTTGGGAGATAATTAAGGTTAGATGAAGTCGTGAGAGCAGAGCCCCCACGGCAGGATTAGAGGCCTTAAAGAAGAGGGGGAAAGACCAGAGCTCTCTCCCTCCGCCATGTGGGACAAAGGAAGGGAAGACGGCAGTCTGCAGGGCAGGAGAAGGGCTTTCACCACAGACCAGACCTGCCAGCAGATTAAACTCCCCAGCCTCCAGGGCTACGAGAAGCAAATGTCTGTTGTGTAAACCATTCAGTCTATGTCACTGTGTTATAGCTGCCCCTGAAGATGAAGTGTAGGTGGAGGTCCCCTCATCACAGATTCAGCTGCCTAAATCCCAGCTCTGATCACACCTTCTCCAACTATAAAAACATCAATGTCTTCCATTGCCTACTACCAAACTTAACTCTGGCTTTTCAAAGGCCTCCACAATACTGCCCCAACTTATCTGTCCAGCCCTATCTTCCATACAGACTCTAACCTCCCTCTGTGACTCACTGGTCTAGAACATCCCTTTACTCTTTCCTACTGCTTGGTCTTTAGTTTTCCTGATTCCTCCCCCTGGAATATTTTCTACCCGAGTATCTATTTTTACTTCTGGGATCCATATCATTCAAGACCGTAGTCTTCTCTGATCACTCTGAACCATTCCCCTCTACAGGCCTACAATGTGCTTGTGTGTGTGTGGTATGTACACACACGTATTTGTAGACAGACAGATGACAGATGAGACTAGCAGACAGCAATATAATGCCCCTCAAAACCTTGGATTCTAGGAGTAAAATGGTGGACCCCTAAGAATTAAAGTGGATATAACATCAACATGTAGGAACCTAGCTCCAAGGTTAGTGGAATTGATGGCAAGCAAATGAAAACAGAATCTATTTGCTCCAGGAAAAAAAATAGTTAGCCACTGGGTTTGAGTATTGTCTGCTATTATTGGCAAAATGGTTTCCTACCATGAGATGAAAGATGTAACCGGCTATATGATGTTCTTAAATACCTGATTGCCTTAATTCCCCATGTTCTGTGTCTTCTTACACTGGAGAAGCCAAATAAAATACAGAGATGAATCTCTGAAATCAAAACATTTCATTTGAGAAGAAATGACTGCAATTCAGGGCACATACACAGACCAGCCAGTCTTAGATGTGTCTAAAGAAAAAAGAGAAGGTTAGAGGTTTTACAAAAAGGAGAAATATTAGATATTTCTCATCATGCAAGTTTACTTGCACTAGTGACATCCTGGGGAGCTGGCAAGTGTTGACTGCTGAGTGACAGCAGTGGGTAAAATTAGTCTTACAGTCATAGAAGGTCATTCTAGTAGCCATTAGATAAAACTGGGCCGAGGATACAGCAGGCAGTTTCAGCAGCCATGCTCACAGAGAATTACATTTTTAGAATAATATTATGTGCTCTGAATGCTTCTTCCCAATGGCCTCTCAAGTCCGCTGTTTTTTTTTTGTTTGTTTGTTTTTTGCAGTTTTTGTTTTGACTGGGGCTGGCTTTGAACCCGCCACGTTCGGTATATGGGGCCAGCACCCTACTCCTTTGAGCCACAGGCACTGCCCTCAACTCTGTTTTAGTTACAGTATATCAAAGCTGATCCAATTCATAAGATCAGCTTTCCTAGCACCCACCAGATAATACAGAAACCCAGAAACCCTGGCCCCACTGTGCATAAGTCAATAGGAAAAGAGAGCTAATCCTAAGGTTCCTGTATTACCAATTCTGCCAATGTAATCCCAATTTTAGTTTAAAAATACAGGTATATGATAAAAAAGTATATAGATAGGTAAGTAGAGAGGCAAAATAAAAGAGAAAGAAAAAAATTTCACAAAACGGGGCACTATGTGTTGACCCTGGCCTGCGGCTGTATCTTACTGAGCCACGGGTTTTTTTTAAAGAGGGTGGGATCTTGCAGTTGTGATCATAAGAAAAATTCATGCTCTTGGGCTTGGTTCATGGTCCCCAGACAAACCGCCCCCTAAAACCTGACCCAAACTACTATTTAATACACAAATAAGAAGAGAGGAATGGGCGGGCAGCCCATAGGTAGCTACATACCTGATGCTGTAATTTTTTTCAGAATCGGGTATGAATTTTGCCAAGGATGAATTGAGCTATGAACTGAAATAGTTTAAAATTTTAACTATATGCATTTGTATAATTATCTGAATAAAGGCCTGAAGGTTAAATAAAGCATTTTGTATGGAGCAACAACAAAAAAGAACTTTCCCAAGGAATTTATTCAAAGTAAAAAGTAGCAACACTAAATACATGTTCAGACAACACTATCTATGCTAGTGAGAAATTGTAAACACAGGCATGTCTGGCATCAGGGAGAAAGCTTAATGAGACATAACCAATTTACATAGTAGCATATTTAAGAATTAAATAAAAGGAATAGATTAGAAGATAGTATTATGTACATGAAGTTGTGTTGTCACGACAATTGTTCTCTGTAGAATATACAGACCTGTGGAAGGTGAGTGAAATTACTATATTTAACAGTAATTTACTATTAGACAATAATTAAATTTAAAAAATTACATACATAAAAACATTCCAAATGATCTAAGAACATATTTTATTTAAAGAAGGGAGTGGTTATTCCTTCATTTATAAATGTGCATTGTTATAAGCAAAATTTACTTAAATATATTTACATTAATATCTTCTGATGCTGGTTTGCAATCTTGTGATCTGAGTACTACCCCCTGCTGTAGTAATGGCCGTCCTACAAAGAAATCCAGCTCTTAGTCCCTAGAACCTGAGAATTACCACACATGGCAGAAAACAAAACAAAATAAAACAAAAACAAATTTTGCTGATGAGGTTAAGGTTAAAGATCACAAAGTAGGGAGATTCTCCTGACTAAAAGGGTAGGGCCCAAGGTTCCTTAAAATTAGAGAACTGTTCACAGCTGCTGTCAGAAGGATGCAACTGCAGAAGAATCGTCAGAGAGACCCAGACTTGCTAGTTTTGAAGATGGAGGAAGGGAGCCTTAGGTTTAAGCAATGTAGATAGCTTCAAAAACTAAAAAAGGCAAGGAAATGTTTCTGCCTTAGAGCCTCCAGAAGGTAATGCAGTTTAATGAAACTGAGATTTTTAGCCCGGTGAGACCCATGTCAGAATTCTCACCTGCAGAACTGTAAGAGGAATCTGTATGGTTTTAAGCCACTAAGTCTGCAGTCACTTGTTAGAGCAGCTCTAACACACCCACACGATGAGCTCTCCACACTGGTGAGAAG
The DNA here is from genome assembly GCA_963575145.1 of Galago senegalensis. NCBI lineage: Eukaryota > Metazoa > Chordata > Mammalia > Primates > Galagidae > Galago > Galago senegalensis. The sequence continues at coordinate 67,607 of CAUYTI010116486.1, forward strand.
AATGGGAAGCAATGAGCTCGAAAATGATTAGATTAATCCTTTCTCACAAATAGAACAGCCTGGCAAGCCTGTTTACATTGTTCACTTTCTTGGGAAACTTTTTCCTGTAATATAAATAAAGCAAAAGTAAACTTCATCCTAACTCCCATCCTAATTATCTTAATTCCTAAATTCGCAACATGCAAAAAATGAATGCCTCTTATTCCTCTAGCGGCACCAGTGAGATTTCAATACTTGGCTAAAAGGTATAAAATTAATATTTTCAACTCAGTTGCCTTCACGGAAAAAAATGTGCTTATTAATCCTGTGTTCCTTTTTTAAATAAACCGTGGAGAAGTATTGTCTCTCTCTCTAGCTCCTCGCCAATTCCAATAGGTAAATACTATATCTGACTACTTACCCTCTCCTCCAGGAAATGTACTGGGCCTGGTTTTTAGAATTATCTACAGACTTGCTTATATTACGTTTATTTCTTTTCCTTTAGAACATAAAGTATTGGATTTCTCTAACGTTATAAGATCAGGAAAATTTACCAAATTACTTAAGATTTCAATTATCTAACATAGCTCTCCTTGCTGATTTTAAAATTAATTTTCATGTAGCTAATAATTGAAAATTATTTTTATGAGGCTAATATAGTCTTCATATGCCTTACGTTGTTTAGTAGGCTGTAATTTCCCGTAATTTACTACTGAGAATGCAATGATTATGAAATTATGAAACCAAGGTCTGTAAGCAATAGCTGGCGCAGGGGCAGAGACACTAGCTTTTCCCAGAAATCATGAGACGCATGCTAGGAGATAATTGGAATTAGAGGCAGTGAGCATGAGACTCCACTTCCAAGTGGCAGCAGGGGTGGAAGGGAGCCTCCAAATTCTTCGGCTAATTTTGAACATAAAAATTGCAAATTAGCCCCCATCTATTGACTTCTCAGGAGCTACACACACAGCGATTGTATGTGTATGTGTTTGCAAATATTTTTTAGTCTGTTTGGACTTTAGGAGGAAATTTTTTGGCATGAAGAAGGAGATTTTTCTGGGGACGGTGCCTGTGGCTCAAAGGAGTAGGGCAACAGCCCCATATGCCGGAGGTGGAGGGTTCGAACCCATCCCCGGCCAAAAACTGCAAAAAAAAAAAAAAAGAAAAAGAAGATTTTTCTGGTAGAATTAATTGCTCTTATCAGTCCAACTCTACTTCTCAGATGAGCGAGAAGGGTCAAACATAACCAGTACGCTTGGCGGCACAGAGCAAAGCACACGTGGGTACACCCTGTCTGACCTCCACCTCTGGGCTGCCTCATACAACGAAGGATCTGGTCAAGTGAGCAGTGGGACCAATTCTGGCTGCACAGGGCAGCAGGTCTCTGCCAGCCGCTCCCCCAGCTCCACGTGACCCGCTCCGGCCCCAGCAGCGCCCTCCTCTGGTGAACAGCAGAGAAGAGCGTTCGTGCGCGTGTTATAACCAAGGATGCCACCATGTCAGTCACCCCTACATTCTCCATCCTGGCCTACTGTCAAGCACAATTACCTTGTTCTATTATAAAGCCAAAAAAAAAAAAAAAAAATTAGTCCTCTTCGCGGGCACAATGTTCCTCTGAGTGTGCAAAGCATCAACCAAGGGGCCTGTTTTTAATACTCGGCGTGTGGACTTCATTCCAGCGCAGCAGGGTTTCCAATTACACATTTAAAAACCTTCAGAATTTCACTTCTTGGCTCAAAAGTGCCTTGGGTTGTAGGCCACACATATTTTGTTGATGATCATAAATGAATAAACCCAGAAAGATTAATCTGTGGGGGAGGGAGTAAAATTGGTTAGCTGCCTGTGGGAGGGAGCTGACCCTCCCATTGCAGGGAGTTTGTGCATTGCCGGTTCATTCCTCATGTACGAGTTTAAGAGATGTTTCCTCACAAGCCACTTTAATCTACGATGTTTTGTTTCCCCTAATTCTCCGTTGTTGGTTGTTAGGCTTTGGGAGAATAACCTGCTCTACTGGAAGTCCCTCCTTAGAGTTTGATAAGTGCATTTCACTATAACGCACTGAAACCAGTCTGGGCCCTTTACACCATGTAATTACATAATTGGAAAGATTTTCTTAGGAAGAAGCTTCACTGTGGACTGAGAAACAACTGTGTCTTTCCAATCTGGTTACAACCCTGTTCTGGGTTGTCAAGTCATCTCTGCATCTTAGACGCTGCTGTTTCAGGAGCTTCCCTGGCCTTATCCAATCTGAAAACTTTGCAAAGAAACAGCTCATGAACATTCAAAAAATTCTTAGCAGGTGACATTTCGTCTTAACTACTGTGTAACTTCGTAAAATGTTTCAAAAGAACAAAAGATGTGGAATCATAACAAATAAACTCTATTGCTGGCTCTGTATTTATCACTTCAGGAAAGTCATTAACCACTAGACTTCGGTCAATTCACTAGGAGACCACAGGGCTGGACTGAACGGCCTCTGCATGTACTTCTATGCTTAAGCTCTTTCTGATGAAGTCTGGGGCAAAGCTGGAAACTGGATAAGAATTTAATTTGGAAAACAAAAGAAACCCAAAGGGGAAAGCTACAGAATAAAAGACCAAAGTCCTCTTTAGGAAAACTCCCAAATGTGGCCTTTGGTTGGAAGTAAATGGAGGAGAGAAAGGACTAGATGCATATAGCTTTGGGGAGAGTTTTTTTTTTTTTTTTTTTAAGGACAAGTAGGTTTAGGGAAACATGCGGACCAAGAATTAAAGGCCTTTTCTAAATCTGAGTCAGTGTGGCTTCTAGTTTGGAGACCAGTTACCTAACTTTGATCTGAACGTTTTCCTTCTGTAAAACGTGATTCATATGTGCTTACTACGTATCTTCTCCATCTAGCAGTGCAGTTGCAAACACGAAAATAAGAATAATTAACACCTTCAACTCACATAGCACGGTCTTCCCACCCCCCAGGCACTACCTACTACCGCGCACGCTTCCAGAACAAAATGCTGTGACATTCAGAGATGGGAGGACAGTGGTGCTTCAGGAAATGCTACAAAGAAATGAATGTGTTACATGCTCCTTAAATCTGGGGCAAATAGAGTAGTATAAAAACAGAGCACTTCGAATTTGCACTTTAAAAATGTTTGGCAATGCAGAATCGTTATCCAGTGCCCAGTGGGGTGGCTCATAACCACAGAGGACCTATAGTCAGCTATCACTATGTTTGCGTGCAAGAATTTCCTTCTCAGTTAGTAGGAATTGTAAATTCTGTGTGATTTGGCCCAGGATAGCTTGATACATATGTTATAGCCAGATAAATATTTATCTATTTGAACAGTCATAGAATGGCAATAACCAAGTACTCAAATTCTGGCTGAAGGGGGAGACAACTCTGCCTTGTAAACGGTCTCATTCCTTACATTACAGATGATGGGTTGGGTCTCTGAGAAACTTGTAAGAAGAGCGATCATTATTTCTTTATTGTATTTTGAGCTCAAATCTCAGGGATACAGGAAAGTATAGACAACACATCCTTGTTCAGGATTAAAAAATATTAATCCTTGAAAATGTTTAGATTGAAGAGTTTTTCCTCCCAAAGCGTAGTTTCATTTAAACCCACAATGTTCAGTTTTACTATAACCCACTCAGGGAACCACCAAGTGCCAAAAGGAAAAAATCAGAGCTGTGCATTAGTTCTGTGGGCAGGGATTTTCACCTCAGGGTAAAACTGGAAAGTTAGAAAACCTAAATGGCTGACCGTAGGGCACTGCTTAGATTATGGAACATCCACTGTACACATAATTCACGTGTATTCCAATAGTGACATCTGAAATCATGTTTTTGAAGAATAGTAACGTGAAGAAACGTTCAGGGTGTGAAACGTGAAAACAATTGTTTATTGCCTAGTAAATATAATCCAATTTTTAAGAAGTAACCCTGTATGTATGTGTATATATATATATATATATGGGGGTAGGGAATATTAGAAGCAGTTATCTCTGGGTGAAGATTAGGACAAATTCTCTTTTCTTCTCTATATTTTTGTTTTTAAATTCTTCACCGTAAACACAGTACTTTCCTCCCGTCAACTGCCCTTGGCGCAGATCCCAGCCAAGGGGCCAGGCATTTCTGGAGGGCTCATTGACTAGAGTCCAAGTTCCTCAGTTTTCTACTTTAAAAAGTATTAAAGTAGTTGGACATTTACTTATCAATCGTCACCTACTCATTTGTCAGTAAAAGTTTAGTGTCACAATCTGTCCCAGAGCTATGATATGGTCATATCAGCCTGAGCCCTTAGGAGGTCGGTGTGTACAAGAATTCACGTTTGCTAAATGGAACGGGATATTCAGTGGCAGTTACGGCCTCTGTGGCTGACTCTGTGACATGCAAAAGAATCCTTCCCTGTGCCACAGTCAGTAGACACCACCAGCTAACAACTGTGCTTCCAATCTGCTGCGATCAGATCTTACTTAACACTGCAGCATGTCAAAATGACACTTCCCTTAAACCTCAGCCATGGGAAGACTTCATCTCTCTCATGGGAGCACCTGGAGTAGATGCATCTTATAGTTGGGATGGATGCTGAGTGCATGCGGGGCCATTCGGCTCTCCTAAAGTTCATGGCTTCTAATCCTGTATCGTCCATCACTCACCTCTCTCACCTCTCTCCCTTCCTCCCTCTCTCTCTCCCTTCCTCTCCCTCTCTCTCTTTCCATTTCTCTCCCTCTCCCCCACTCCCTGCCTGCCTGCCTGCCTCCGCCCCTCCCTCCCTCCCTCCCTGTCTCTGAGATCGCAGACAAGAGAGAGAAACTAGTGCGGCTTCTCCGCTTGCATGTGCAGATTGGCAGGATCCTGTGAGCTCCTCTCCCATCGATGCAGAGTTCTTGGAGGGAAATGCAATGTTGGAGCTGGGGCTGAGCTGCCCTGGGAAGGTGGCTGAGAGCCCAGTGAGGCCAGGAGCATGGTTTAGGCACAGGCTGGAATCCCAGCCATGTTTCAGCAGGGTCTGTTCTGAGAGTTCCCAGACCCCCATGGATTTTAGAATTTTCCAGCCTTTTCTCCTTCACCTTCGCACTATCCTCCTTCCTCCTGAGATGGCCCCAGATCTGCAAGAGATGTTTGAGAGAAGCTATTTATTAGCAGACGTGAAGAAATGGATCCTGCGCTTGATTATTTAACCATAAGTTTTCAATGATGATGGATTGGAAAGTGGTGTAAGTAACAGTTATATATGTTCCTGTAGTTAGGGGGTCTGTTTACTGGCTTGTTAATTTTTCTTTAACTTTTTCCGGGAATTGCCTCTTGAGAAGAGTTAAAATGTATAAAGTATTCTAAAGAAGTTGAGAGGGTCCAGGTTATGTGAGCTCTGTTCGTGTTCAGTCCCCTGCAGAATACACACAGCTCTCTCAGAAGAGACACAGAAACTACTGACAGAGATTTACCCCCTTGGAGAGTGAGAATAAAATGGAAAATGAACAAACCAGGTTTTTGAACTGATGGTCATTGCTATGATCAGACTTATTCAGAGTTGCTAAAATATTTGACATGGTCTCATCTTAGAATCAAAGACAGAATTGAAGTGCGTTCTTTTTATAGGGTCACATAAATGAAGTTAGACTATGGTTTTCCGAACCTAGGTTCTTTCCAGCTGCATAAATGTGAGATTAATCTTTTTAACCCAATGTCAAACGTTGACTAGGTTTCCTGCCCATTTCAGCATTTCTTGAGACAGGACACCTCCCCATCCTAAAGTACAATGTCTGGTCACTCGTGGGTTGAATCAAGCTGGTCGTTGCTGGCTGATGCGAGTCAGGATTTTGTATCTTTCTGTTTCAAGTCTTGATTTGAGCACTTTAATTCTCAAGTGTGTGTGGGAGAGGACAAGGAACTTGACAATCTAGATCAGCTTATTTCACAGGAAGAAGAACCAGATATCTAAAGGATTAGACTTTGAAATGAAAGAATATAATTTGCCTTCTGAATTTGAAATGAGGTAACTTTGTATAGAATAAGTAACATAAGCTTTCTTGATTAAGAAGCAGCATATTACAGGAGTCTGGTAAATCATAAATCACTTAGGTAAGGACATCCGAAGAGATCGCTGATTTTTGTTTTTCTGGCCATTTGTAACTTTCAGAACTGATGCAGTAGGGTTGACATCATATTTCTGGCTCCTGAAAACTTACATCGATTCGGTGGTGTCATATCCGGACCCCAGGGAGGGCTGTTGCCCCTCCCACCTGCCCACCCCTCCCAGCCCCCATCCTTCTCTCTGAGCCTTGGATTGTCATGAAAGACCCTTCTAAAGACTCCCTTTTAACATGCCCTGCCCAGCCTTGGACAGAGAGAGTACTGTAAAACAACACAGGCCTGCCAATTTTGGAAATGAATGAACCCAGCTGATTCCTGAATATTAAATCAGCTCTGTGAGGAGTAGAATGAGATCATATCTTACAAAGCTGACCCAAAGTGTCCCTAACTTTATTATCATTTACCATCATCAAGAGCTATAGCGCAGCTGAATACCTGAGGGGGTAGGGGGAGTTTAAGGCCAAATTAGATCCCCAAACTCCTCTCGCATTCCTGCCGGCCAAAGTATACCTAGGGCCACGCCTTTTAAAATGTGTCCTTTGTTATCTAGGGAAATCTGAGACAGAAAACACATGTTGGCAGCATCACGTGAGTGGCTGTCTGCGCATAAAGTGGTTGTGGGGAGGGGGGGATGCTTGCAGTCTTGTGCTGTTCCGTCTTGGTTTCTTGTTTATGTGAACTCTGTCAGACTCATGCATCTGGAAGAGGTTTGGAGGGGAGTCAAAAGCTCGGCACAGAACATGCAAAGAAAAGGGAAATCATTCAAAAATCAGGTCAGCCTAGAAAAGGGGTCGTTTTCTCACCCCAAGTTCCAGTTCTTCTTGTTTCTTGGTTCCCCATTACTGTAGATAGAGATTTTAGCCTTCCTGGGTTAGTAGAGATAGTGTTTTAGGGATTTTCAGCAAAGGAGGGAGATTGCTCCCAGAAATAGGAAAGTCAAGAAGAAGTAGTCTTGAGTTCTTGCGCACATCAACGGAGCAAGCAGCCCTGCCCTCTCCTGCGTGCACCTCCAGCCCTGCCTCTGCCTCTGAAGCATCCCGGGTGGACAGCACCAAACCCCCCCCCCCAAGAATCTCGTGTGTGTCCTGTGAAGGTAAAAAGATTAGCTGCAGAGGGCAGGGTTTCACAGAGGATGGAGAGTGCTCTTTACTGGTGACCTAGCAAAGAGGCGAGATATGCTGATACCTGCAAATAGTCTTTGAGAGAGGCAACTGATTGGCATCAGGAAAACTGCTGAGCAATTGAAACAAAAACATTGGGGTCAAGGTGCGAGAAAGAAGGGGAGAAAGAGAAGGCAGTGGGGTGTCTCTGAGGAGTTTGCAGCCAAGTTCTGCTAAGCACCCAGCAGGCCTACACTGATAACGCCAGATGGTTAAGATAAGTCTCGGAGCTGATCAATACCTTACAGATGGAGGGAAACTTTCATTTTGGCCTGAGGTTCTGCGGGAAAGCTTTGCTCAGCTACACTGCCAGTTCTCCACTTTGCTCAGAAATCACTACTGTGTTAGAATGTTCTCGGTCTGGTTCGCCATCCTCCTCAACAACAGGTGCTGTCCCGAAAACATTAGGAGTTCAAGTCATGTTCTAAAACCAAGCATGCTCTTCAGATCTTTCATTCTCAGGAAGAACCTACCCCTGAGGGTCCTCACCACTTTTCTTATTAGACATATTGCTGGTGCTCGTTTTTGGCCTCTGTCTGAACTAACTGGCCTCAGTTCTACACCTGCCAATATCCTTCTGCTCACGAACTTCATTCCTCCCTGGTTTCGCCTGCTTTGGGGAGAACTCTCAAGTTCATGGTGAGTTTTGCTGCGGAGCCCATGCCACCCCGACACAATGCTCTAATTCTTAACTTCTGTTTCCCACTTCTTCCCTTGGAGGGACTCCAGGGGAGAAGCTTGTCTTCATTAAATTTGAGAAGTAGTACAGGGTGGCCACCCTGGAGAGTTAATAACAGTGTATTGTATTCTTCAAAATTGCTGCTGGGAGAGGAGATTTTCAGAGTTCTCAACATAAATAAAAGCATGTGAAGTAATGCATTGGTTAATTGTCTCACGCTAGCCATTCCACCACCATAGCCATTCCACCACCACGTGTACGTATCTCAAGACATGTTTCATACAAATGCACACAATTTTTATTTCTCAATTAAAAAATAGATAACATAGGAATTGATGTTAAGTTTTTATAAAAGGGAAATAAAATTGAAGAAGAGAAATACTTCAGCAAATAGTCCTGATGTGAGGAAAGATTTGCCTCTTCTAGACATCGTTCCTCCTTATCTGCCCCTAGAAGGCGATAGAACTGCTGATAGACAACATCTAACATCAGAAGAACTATAGTTATTATCTGCACTTGAGCTACTGACCTATAAATTGCTTAGCTTCTAGAAGCTTCTGCCTTTGGCATCCTTCAAACACGTGCCATCTCATATCGTAAGGTTTTTATGAGAGTTAAATGAGATAGCTCAGTGCGGGCCTGCCCTTCTTACCTATACTGTCTTGGTGTGTTCCCCTATGTGTCAGGCACTCAGGACCGAGGACCTAGATCCTAAATGGTGGGAGGCACCTGGGAAGTCAGGGAAGACGCTGGGATTGAATGGAAGGAGCGACTGAGAAGAGGTCAGACCTGGGTGGTTTAGTCCCAGCTCTGTTTAGAACTACTCGTGGGGCCTTAAGGAAATTACTGCCCTCCACCCCTACCCTGCCTGTGCTCCAGCCCTCCTTTTCCTAGATTGGTTGCTCCAGTCTCCTCACTGTGACCCGGTGGGTCTCTCCTCCTCCTGGCTGACTTCTATGAAATACCCCCTGACCTCCCAAGCCTGGATCAGGGTCCCTCCTCTGTGGTCACATGGCGCCTTCATCTCTCCATCCCAGGCTTTGCCATGGAGATGTCTTTGCCTCTCTCCCTGGACTGTAACCCCTCCGTAGTGAGGTTCTGCTTCAGCATCAAGACCAGGGCACTGCTCAATCCATGTTTGCTGAATGGAGACGTCAGTGAAAGGAGGAATGAACAAAGAATATCTGCCCTGCCTCCACCATCGGTCTGGGGTGAAGATAAAGTGCGTGTGTGAAAGGCTTTGATGGAGCAGAGAGTGCTGGGGAGCTGCCTTCAGCTCTAAGCTACTATGAGGGCGACATGTTTTTAGTGCTAGTCTTTTAGTTGGTTTCTCAGCTACTGCGATTCATACATTTCAGTGAAACAAGACAATATTCATTCCCTTTGGCACTGTCCTTGCCATGCAGGCCGACTCTTTGTCCTGGAAGCAGGGCGGGCTTTATGTGGGCTAGAACCTCTGAGGTTTGAAACTCTATGAGCAACAAAACTTTTCATTTTGAAATGAGAGATAAGACTCTGAAAGCCGGTGCCCCTGGGAGGGATCAGCCTGTAACTTAGCTTCACCTGGGGTAGGAGTGAGAGATTTCAGATGACAGGACGGAGGAGGGAAATAGGTTTCTAAAAGCAGAGATGGGGAGAGAAAAGAAAAAGGGTCCCTGTGCTATGGCACAGAAGCCACACATTGCCTGTGTCATGGAGGCAGCAGTGTCAAGGGAACAGCAAAGTTTTTTGTTTTGTTTTTTGAGACAGAGTCGCTGTTGCCCTGGGTAGAGTGTGTGGCATCATAGCTCACAGCAACCTCAAACTCTTGGGCTCAAATGATTTTGTTGCTTCAACTTCCTGAGCAGTTGGGACTATAGGTGCCAGTCACAGTGCTTAGCTGGTTTTTCTACTTTTCGCAGAGATGGAGTCTCACTCTTGCTCAGGCTGAGAACTCCCTCAAACACTTGAGCTCAAGCAATCCACCTGCCTCAGCCTCCCAGAGTGCCAGGATTATAGGAATGAGCCACCACACCCAGCCATGCAGCAAAGATTTTTGAGCCTGACAAACCTGGGTTTCTATTTTTTTTTTTTTTTTTTTGAGACAGAGCCCCAAGGTATCCCCCTGGGTAGAGTGCTGTGACATCACAGCTCACAGCAACCTCCCAACTCCTGGGCTCAAGTGAGTTTCCTGCCTTTGCCTCCCAAGTAGCTGGGACCACAGGCGTCCGCCACAACACCCGGCTATTTTTTGGTTGCAGCCGTCATTGTTGTTTTGGCAGGCCTGGGCTGGATTTGAACCTGTCACCTTAGGTGTATGTGGCTGGCGCCTTAGCCATTTGAGCCACAGGTGCCAAGCCACAACCCTGGGTTTTGATTCCAGCCTCATACTTGGGTCTTTGTTGCGTTTTATGAGCCTCTTCCTGGAGGAGTCCTTGGGTTCTGTTTTGCTGCTTTGGCCAGTATCTTCTCATCCTGGGAATAACCCAAGACTGAGGAGAATGACACTGAATCATTCTCCTTCTCAGAACTCCCCCCCCTTTTGACAGAATGCCTATAGTTTCCATAGCAATATTTAAACTCTGGTTCATGATGCAACAAGCCCTTCCTTGGTATCAGGTCTGTTTTCCCTTCCAAAAATGTTCTTTGCAGAAAAAAAGAAATGCTTAATAGGAGTGGTCAATGCCAATGGCCAGTTCTCAGGCAGAGCTACAAGATGGTCCAGAGGGTGACATGAAATTATAAGTGGGCTTTGTTCATCGGCAGCTCCGTGGGGACTCGCAGATTAATATTACACGTATCTGTTGGGAGCCCCACTGCAGCTGCCTTTGGCGGCCGGTGGAGCAAATGCGCTATGGATCTATTATTCACCTCTTCAGGTGCAGCCCAGGAATTTTGTGTGGGCTCATTTTTTCCACTTGCCTTTGACCCTGGATGTCTCCACAAATGAGCCACCTGCTGTGTCTTGGTGTGGGGGCAGAGATGTGGGGTGAAGTAATGAGGCTGCAAGGCCTGCCTCTGCCTATTGGCTGCTCTAAAGGGAAATTGAGGAATACTGCATAGCCACAAATCTGAGATGTCAGCTCATAAATATGTAAGCTCCTTGCTTAGGTAATAAGCTCCTTGACAGCCAAAACTGTCATTTGCACATTCTCTGCAGCTGAACACAAAAGTTCCAATTGCCAGACTGTCCCTGGATACTGGGGACTAAAAGCTGGCGAATGGGAGGTGGGGAGGGAGAGCTGGGCTGACTGCTGGCTGCCCTTCCGTGGTGGCAGCCCTGTCCCCCACCCAGCCATCCATCCAGGGGCTTTCTGTCTTGGCATTTGATTAGTAAGTGTAGGCAAAAATTTGCAGCGTGACACTTGGGCTAGGGAAATAGTCAAATAGGAATATAGAGAGATGGAGACAGGAGAAATAGTGGCTAGCATTTTGCTTTTGGCAACAGCAACTAAATCTGTACAAATTTCAATCTCTGTCGCATGATGTTTGAAACTCCATGGGGAGTATAATCCAAATCCAATCAAGTTTCATGTTGAAATATAGGCCTGCAGACCAGCTGTAGCGTGGAAAGCAGGTATTTGGTACACAAACATTGGCTGGGCACCTAATTACGTTGTAGGCACTTTGTAAAGTTTTGGGAATTTAAAAGTGAATCAAAGAGAAGAGCGGTTAAGACAAATTAATTCTATTGTAATATACCACGATAAGCTGCGAGGCAGTTCTATTAGCAAAATATTATCAGAACTAATGGGAGAAAAGAATAAATTTTGTTCAGGTGGTCGGGAGGGAGTCTCGCACGTTAGAACTGGATCTGGAAGGACGAGGAGGAGGTGGCTGAGAAGGCAGAGAATTTTCAGGGCTCTGTTTATGCCCAGAAGCATGAAAAGGCGTGAATAGTTTATATTGATGATTAAAAGCCTTTTCTTCTAGGCTCTCAAACTAGGCAGCGTTTAGTAATAGATCACATCAAATAGGATGTTACAGTGATGATGATGAATAACAACCGTATCAGATACGGTTCAAAATCATGTCCCATTTTCACAGCTGATTGGAAACAACTGATCATGGGTCAGAGTGTAGGAATAAAGACCCAGCACTGGGATTAGAACCTGGGTTTTAGACCACTTAGAATAAAGACCCACCACTTAGAACCCTGTGACTCGCTGGGAGGGTAGTTTTAGACCACTTGTTAACTCATACGTCTCTTTGTCTTACGACGCTATTATTAGTTGATCCATTTCTAAGAACCCTTGTTCGAAAAGGAAGAGAGATTGAGGAGCGACAGCACGAAATTGAGTCCTAACAGTTTGATTTCACTTGAATAGTCAGAAGTCATCACTGGAAAAGGATCTATAGTAAAAAGCACGGGACTTTATGGAACCTTTTAGGTAGTTCAAAGTCTTTTTTTACAGATAGACTAAACACTGCCTGCCAGGGTTCTGTTAACTGGTGGCTTAATAAAGGTGCATTTCCAACATTCATAATAGTGGGGAAAGATACTAATGAGCCTTCCAGAGCACCAGAGAAGCAGGGGAATGTTTGGATTCTTTAATAATAAGTCAAAGCGTCACAGTGATTACAGACGCAATAGTACTTCTGAGCTGGGAAAGCCCTTAGAGACCGTGTATTTCTATTCTTCAAAGATTTGAAGGTGAACAAATGGGAAAGAAAACTGCTGGGAGTCCACGAACACAGTTAATAAGGACATTTACACGCCTGCAGCTTCATTCTCCCCTTATGCATTTATTCTTTTATTCAACAGACATTCAGAAAGTGCTTATCACATGTGGGATAAGTATTTAAATAGGGGTTGGACACAGTAGCTTACATCTATAATCCTAGCACTTTGGGAGGCCAAAGCAGGATTGCCTGAGGCCAGAAGGCCAAGAGCAGCCTGAGCAACATAGTGAGACCCCCCCCCACCTTTACAAATAATAGAGAAGTTAGCTGCTTGTGTGCCGTGCCCGTATTCTAGCTACTCAGGAGGCTGAGGCGGTAGTATCGCTAAAGCCTGGGACTCTAAGGTTGCTGGGAGTTATGATGACGCCTCTGCACTGCAGCTTGGGTGATAGAGTGAGACCTTGTCTCAAAAAAAATTGTTTTATTTGAATAAGATGTTGGTCTTACTTTCTGGGAACTTACAGCTTTGAAAGGAGATACGTCTATCAAGATAGTATACATGTATAAACAAAGTTATTTTTGCAGTAAGAGAGAGTTATTGATACTCAGAAGGTAGAAAATTATTTCCAAGTAAAATTGATGACCATGGTCTGTAGTTGTGAATGTGCTATACTAACTTGGACTTACACACTTGTATCTGTTTTTAACACAATAAGTATTTGCATATTTTCAAATCTTTGAAGAATGGCATTCTGGGAAGGGAGTATCTAAGCCAGATCTGAACATAGAAAAGGTTCAGTAAAAACGCAGCTTTAGGCTCGGCGCCTGTGGCTCAAGCGGCTAAGGCACCAGCCACATACACCTAAGGTGGAGGGTTCGAATCCAGCCCAGGCCCGCCAAACAATAATAATGGCTGCAACCAAAAAATAGCCGGGCGTTGTGGCGGGCACCTGTGGTCCCAGCTACTTGGGAGGCTGAGGCAGGAGACTCGCTTGAGCCCAGGAGTTGGAGGTTGCTGTGAGCAGCGAAGCCACGGCACTCTACCCAGGGGCTCAGCTTGAGGCTCTGTCTCAAAACCAAAAACAAAACCCCCCAGCTTTACCATCCTACAGCACCGCCCCCCTTGTGGCCCATTGTTGACTAACACCGCCTTACCCAATGCATGGCTGCAATTTGGCTTGGCCCACGTTTTTATTCTTGGGAAACTGTAGACCAGGATTAGAATTGTTGAATTGTCATTAGTTGGTAGCCATATTGTTCAAGCACAAGAATGTCTTGGTTTAATTGCCGAGACAATATACTTTTGAAAAATATTTGTCATCTTGAAATAATTAGATATACTATAAACTAAAACACTCCACTAACTGGTAACTCAGGAAATGGGAGCAGTAGTTAAAGGTGTCTCTCTTATGCTGAGAACTACCCCAGGGATAAGCCCAGGAAAATATGGACTTTGAGCCCCCTCTGGAGGAAGGAGAGAGAGCCCTCCCCTGCTAGTCTGGCAACAAATGGTTTCTTTTCTAAAGGTCAGAAGTGAGCAAAACAATCATCAAATCGACTTTTGGAATTAACCTTACGAAACCCAAGTCTACATTCTTCAACTCATAAAGAACCTAGTGAGCCTATTTGCTTCAACTAGCAATTTCATAAGTTCCCTCTCCCAAAGAGTTGATAAAACAAATGTTGGACACAGACTAATAATGATGTGGAAATAATCATAATGGATATAATAATTATGTTTGTTTTATGAACATAATTGCCGGAAAAATCCCGTAACAAAATGTTTTATCTATTATCATCATTAAGAAGCCAGCAAACCTTAAAAACAAACAACATTCATTCATTCTGTTAATTTTTTTTTTTTGAGTCTCACTTTGTTGCCATCAGTAGAGCACTGTGGCATCACAGCTCACAGCAACCTCCAGCTCTTGGGCATAGGCAGCTCTCTTGCCTCAGCCTCCTGAGTAGCTGGGACTAAAGGCACCTGCCACAATGCCCGGCTATTTTTTGTTGTTGTTGTTGCAGTTTGGCCTGGGCTGGGTTCGAACCCGCCGCCCTCGGTTCAGGGCAGTTGCTTTGGCTGAAAACAAATGGGGCCGGCTGAGCCCCATTCTCTAATGAGTCACTGAGCCACAGGCACCGCCCCATTCTCTAATGAGTATCTGTTACGTACCAGGCACCATTCTTGGCCATAAATATTCTATTGAGTAAGGCAAAAGCCCTTTCCCTCGTGGAAGTTATACCGGAACAGGCACTGTAAGGCACCAGCTCTGCCTTTCCCTTAGGGAGTGTTGTAGGATGAATGAAGATGTGGATATGGAGGCTGAGAAGCAATAAACAGAATCTCTTATGCCCCTACACAATAAAAATAATCACCTTCCTACACATACTGCACAGCTTGTTAATCAGACAGGCTCGTTTTGGAAGATAGATACTTATACATCACTAAGCACAGCTTTGCGGAACTGTCCTTAAAAAACAGTCTACTTCCCCCTAGGCCAGTGTTCCTAAGTGCTTCTGTGGATGGGAAGGATGTGAGGGTCCTAGAGTTCACCCTCTTAGGAAGACACACATCATACTTCCTCAGTGGTTTGAGCCAACTCCATCTGTCCATCCAAACATCCATCCGTATTTATACAGGGCTCACTATGGGCAAGGAAGTTTGGGGAAGGCAGTGGTAGGAAAGAGCTGGGAGAATTCTCAGAGACCTGGCTCTTGACTTCATGGAGCTTTCAGTCCTACGATTTTGATGCAGATAATTAACAGCCAGTTCTAAGGAACAGTATGTGAGTTATATGTTTGGCTCCTTCCTCATCTTGATCGAGGTCCACATGGGCAGATGGCTGGGGATGTGGCAGTCAGGATCTATAGGCCTTGGTGACCAGCACAGACAACTTATTTCCAGAGTATTAAGGAAAAGTGATACTGTCTACACCCAATTTAGATGGTGAGCCAGCTGTGTGAGTTTGCTTACCACAGCATCTTGTTTATGCATAGATACTGATTCTGCAAACATGTTAAGTACTCCAGAACACTGCTCAAGTGTCTCGGTGAGGCTGACAATCACTTGTCCTGTCCCTGGTCATTCTGGCATGAAAGACACATTGCCAGAGGAGTAATTACAAGTAATTGCCTCCAGCATACAAAGACTGCAGACGCATGGAGACATAAGAATCTAGTTTCAGCTGTTCGTTTTCAGCCAGAGCAACTGCCCTGATGAGATCTTCCTGACATCTAATTTAAGGCTGTAGAAGACCCCAATGTATCAGCTGAAATTGAGGCTGTCCTCTTTTAAGCCCTTTTCTGAGCTATAAATGAGAACTCTGGGCCAACAGTTCAACCAGAACATACTCAAGATGTCCAGGACCTAAAACTGACATCAGAGTCAATATCGTACACTTGGTCGCAACATTGACAAGCTCTGGTGGGAATCCTCAAGAGTTGACCCAGAATACAGTGGGGCTTAGAGCAAAGGCATCTCTTTCACCTCGTTCTTTAGGGTTCATATCAAAAGAAGATAATGAGAAAGAATCTCTAAAAAGAAACATTTAGGATACAGCTTTTATGTTAATATTTTCTTATGACAATAATAGGAGCAAACATTTCCTGTATGTTTACTATAAATCAAGAACTATTCTAAGACGTCTATATATACATTATCTTCTCATTATCTAATTAAAATATGAATCCTAGAGAGCAACTTGGAAGAGACACTTGTGCTGTAAGCCCTGCTGCATTCTGACTCAACTCTTACTTAGTATTGTAGTATTTTTATTATTGCAGTCCTACCAACACTATATAAGAATTCCTTTTCTTTCTGAATCCATACCAATATCTATTGTATGGGGACTTTTTAATGACCATTCTACCAGGAGTAAGATGGTATTTCACTGTGGTTTTAATTTGCATTTCCCTGATGATTAGTGATATTGAGCATTTTTTTATATGCTTGTTGGTCATATTTCTATCTTTTGAAAAACTTCTGTTCATGTCTTTTGCCCACTTTTTAATGGTGTTATTTGTTTTTTTCTTACTGAGTTGTTCAAGTTCTTTGTAGATTCTGGATATTAGCCCTTTTCAGGATGGATAGTTGGTGAACATTTTCTCCCGTTCTCTAGGTTGTCTGTTTACTCTGCTGGTTATTGCCTTTGCTGTGCAGAAGCTTCTTAATTAAGTCCTATTTATTTTTTTTATTGTTTGCCTTTGCCTTTGGGGTCTTAATCATAAATTCTTTGTCAAGGCTGACATCTGGAGGAGTTTTTCCTATGTTTTCTAGGATGTTTATGGTTTTATGCCTTACATTTAAGTCTTATAAATCTTGAATTAATTTTGTATATGGTCATTGATAGAGGTCTTGTTTCATTTTTCTACATAAAGCTATCCAGTTTTCCTAGAACCCTTTATTGAAGAGGCTTCCTTTCCTCAGTGTGTGTTGTTGTGGGCTTTGTTGAACATCAGTTGGTCATAGGTAGATGGTTTTATTTTTCCATTTTCCATTCTGTTGCATTGGTCTCTGTCTCTATTTTTATACCAGTACCATGCTGTTTTGATTACTATAGCATTGTAGTATAATTTTAAGTCAGGTAATGTGACGCCTCCTGATTTGGTCTTTTTGCTGAAGATGGCCTTGGTTATTCAGGCTCCTTTTTGGTTCTAAATGAAGCATAGGATTACTTTTTACAAGTTTGTGAAATATGATGTTGGTATTTTGATGGGGATTGCATTGAATCTGTAAATTATTTGGATAGTATGGACATTTAAACAACATTCATTCTTTCAATTCATGAGCATGGAACATTTTCCCATTTGTTTGCGTCATCTATGATTTCCTTCATCACTGTTTTGTAGTTTTATAGAAATCTTTCATTTTCTTAGTTAAGTAAATTCTTAGGTATTTTATTTTCTTTGTAGCTATTGCAAATGGTATTCAGCTTTTTCTTTGGCTCTCAGCTTGACTTTTATAGTATATAGAAATGCTACTGATTTGTGTACATTGATTTTTGTAACCTGAGACTTTGTTGGATTTGTTTATCAATTCTAGGAATCATTTAGTGGAGACTTCAGGGTTTTCTAGGGACAAATCTTTTTGTCAGTGAACATGGATAGTTCGACCTCCTCTTTCATTTTTTGGATACCCTTTATTTCCTTCTCTTGCATGATTGTTCAGGCTAAGAATTCCAGTTCTATGTTGAATAGAAGTGGTCACAGAGGGCATCCATGTCAAATCCCAGTTCTTAGGGACAATGCTTTTGACTTTTCCTCATTCAATATGATGGTGACAATGCATTTGTCATAAATGGCTTTTATAATTTTGAGGAATGTTCCTTCTATGCCTAATTTATTAAGAGTTTTTATCAAGACAAAATGCTGGATTTTATCAAATTTTATCAAATGATTTCTCTGCATCTATTATGATGATCATGTAGTCTCTGTTTTTGTTTCTGTTTACATGAAGAATCATGTTTTTTGATTTGGGAGCATTGAACCATCCCTGAATTCCCGGAATGAAACTCACTTGATCATGATGAATTATCTTTTTGATGTGCTGTGGAATTTGATTTGCTAATTTTATATGAAGACTTTTGTATCAGTGTTCATAAGGGATATTGGTCTATAGTTTTCCTTTATGGTGGTGTCCTTTCCTGGCTATGCTATCAAGGTGATACACTATCATAGAATAAGTTAGAAAACAATACCTCTTTTTCAATGTTCTGGAATAAATTTCTGTGGGATACATGCCACTTCTTTGTAGGCCTAGTAGAATTTGGTTATGAATCCATCTGTTCCTGGGATTTTTTTTGGGGGGGGGAGTTTTTTTAAATTATTACCACTTTAATCTCATTGCTCATGATTCCTCTGTTCAGGATTTCTATTTCTTCATGATTTAGGCTTAGAAATTTGTGTGTATCTTGGAATTCATTTCTTGTAGGTTTTCATGGATGATATTTTGTATTTCTGTGCTATTGGTTATAATGTCTCCCTTTTCATTTCTATTTGAGACTATTTGAGTCCTTTCTTTTCTATTTCTGGTTAATGTAGGTAGAAGTCTGTCAATTTTGTTTATCTTTCCAAAGAAGCAACTTTCTGTTTGTTGATTTTTATTGTTTTTGTTGTTTCCCTTTTGTTTAAGTTCTCTTCTGACCTTTGTCATTTCTTTTCTTCTTCTGGCTTTGGGTTTGCTTTGTTCTTTCTTTATTATTACTTGAAATGAGACATTAGGTGGTTAATTTTTGACTTTTCTGTCTTTTTAGTATAAGCACTTAAAGCTATGAATTTCCATCTTAACACTGCTTTTTCTGTGATTTAGATTTTGTATGCCGCATCATGGTTGTCATTCACTTCAAAAAAATCTTTGATTTTCACCTTAATTTTGTCATTGATGCAGTGATCCCTCAACAGGCAGGTTCTTTGATTTTCATGACTTGGTATACATTTGAGAGTTCTTTTGGAGTTGTTTTTTCTAGTTTTATTCCACAATGATCTGAGAGATACCTGAAATAATTTTGATTATTTTTGAATTTTCTGAGACTTGTTTTGTAGGCTAATGTATGATGTATCTTGGAAAATGTTCCATATGCTGATGAGAGGAATGTATATTTTGCATGGTAGAATGTTCCAAAATATACATTGAGTATATTTGTTGTAGAGTACTGTTTAAGTTCAGTGTTTGTTAATCTTCTACCTTGGTGATCTGTCCAGTTCTGTTAGTGAAGTGTTGAAGTCACTGCAATTATGATGTTCCTATTTATTTCTTTGCTAAGTTTAGTAGTATTTGATGAATTTGGAAGCTCTTGTGTTAGGTGCATGTATATTTAGGACTATCATATATTGATGAATTGCTCCCTTTATGTTATATAATGACCATCTTTGCATTTTTTGTTTAACCATTGTTGATTTAACGTCTATTTTATCTGATACGAGACTATTGCTACTGCTCACTTTTGGTTTCCCTTCACATAGAATATCTTTTTCCATCCCTTTACCTTTAGTTTATAAATATCCTTGTGAGTTAAATGGGTTTATTGGAAAAAGAAGTTACTTAGGGTGTGTTTTCCATTCAGCAAGTCTGTATCTTTAAAAAGGACCATTAAGACCAGTTGCTTTCAATGTTAGTATTGGTATGTGAGATACTGTTCTGCTCATCACATTCAATGATACCTAGTTGCTTTGTTTTCTTCCTTGTGTTATGGTTTAGTAAAAATCATCAGCTTTAACTTTGGGGCATTTTTACATTGGTGGCTATCAGTTGTTTTCCATGTATAGAGCACAATGAAGCATTTCCTGTAGGGCAGGTCTAGTGGTGACAAATGCCCTTAGTATGTGTTTATCCGGGAAAGACTTTATTCATCCTTCATTTATGATCTTAGTTTTGCAGGATACAAAATTCTTGGCTGCCAGTTACTCTGTTTAAAGCAACTGAAAATGGGACCCTAATCCCTTCTGATTTAAAAGTCTCTGCAAAGAAGTCTGCTGTTAGTCTGAGGAGTTTTTCTTTGTAAGTAACTTGTTGCTTTCATCTCACAGCTTGTAGGATTTTCTCCTTGACTTTGACTTTAGTAAGGCTGGTAACTACATATCTTGGTGATAACCAGCTTGCTATGCGTCTTCTAGATGTTTCATAACCATCTTGTATTTGGATATCTTAAACCTCTAATCATACCATGGAATTTTCTCTCTATTATTCTCTCAAACAGGTTTTCTGTACTTACTGTGTTTTCTTTTCCCTTGGAGAGTATCTATAGTTCTTACACTCACTTTGCTCAATCCCATATTTCTCACAATGATTGTTTATTCTTTTTTGTTCTTTTTTTTCCTGCTGTTTTTACTGACAGGGTTACTTTGAAATCCTTGTCTTCAAGCTCTGAAATTCTTTCTTTACCTTGGTCTAGTCTGTTATTAAAACTGTCTAATGTATTTTGAAATTCCCTAACTGAATCTCATTTCTTTAAGTTCTGTTATCTTTTTTCTAGTGTTATCTGTTTCTTCAGTGAATTTTTCATCATATCCTGAATGTTTTTTTTTTATTTCTTTGAGAAACAAAATTTTATTCATCTTACTTGCCATCTATAATCTGAATTCTGTATCTGTCATTTCAACAATTTCCTTTTGGTTGGAGTTCATTCCTGGAGAGCTATTGTGATCCTTTGAGGATGCTGAAATAGCCTGTTTTCATGTTGCTGGAGTTTTTATGCTGGTGCCTTCTTGTTGGGGGCTACTTCTCTCAGTCAAGATAGATAGTTAACCAGAACAGTTATGGTGTTCCTTTCTGCTGGGACCTCTGTTGCTCAGTGAAGATAAGGTTGGGTCCCTGAATAACATGCTTCATTCCTATTCAGAAACTTGACCATGCAGGAGGGGGGCAGATGAACTCTGAGCCTTTAATTCTGCTGTGTACCACATCTCCCATCTTTCTCTGTGGTTGTCACCAGGCTGCTGTGGCAGGGCCCAACCCCTGGTACCAGGTGCACACACAAGGTGAAGCTTGCTGGCAAGATGGAGTGTGTATGCAGGACGGAGGAGGTAGGCAGTTGAGGTGCCTAGTGCACGGGTAGAATGAGGTCCGCACATGGTACAACACAGAGCAAAGCAGGTCCACAGGGTGTAGTCGTCCCATGGCCCACAAGATACCAGGTGGAGCAGCTGCTGGTGTGGAGTAGGCCAGCAGATAATGGTTCATGGTCAAGATAGAACAGGATTTCTGAACACAGTGGACCCACTGATCAGTATGCCTGTGTGGGATGGAGCAGGTCCATGGGCTGGGGCAACCACAGGGCTGGGCACACAGGCAGGGCAGGGCTCGTGCAAGGCATGGCACTCAGTGTCAGTGCAGGATGGTACAGTTCCCCCAGTTCCGTGGTGTGCAGACCACCCAGAGCCAAAGGCCACAGCTGCGCTGGCTTTCATCCCCAAATAACTTTAAGTGACTTATAAAATTAAACATTTATGAAATAAATTAGATCCTGAGATACATATTAGAAAGCAGTTAAAAGGAAGGCGCAAGTTTTGACCTTGACCAAGCCAGTTATTGCACTTGTACATTAATTAGGCTCTGAATTTTATGGAGGCTAAGGCACATAGATCACAAAGGAATAAGAGAAAGAGGAAGGGAACCAAAACATGTGTTGAGCTCTTCCTGTGTGCGAATCATTCTGATGGCTACAGTTCCATATGGTGTGTCCTCATTTTCACAGCAGACCCTTGGTGGAGGTGTCATTATTTATATACACATCAAAGCAGGTGGCAGAGCCAGGGTTTGAACCAAGCCTACCTGATTCCAAAGCCTCTGTTTTTTAGAGTAGGTTCAGGTTATGTTACCCTCTTCCAATAAAGTGATACATATGATTTGTCTGGAGGCGTCTAGTCTGTCTTTGAGTATTTTTTGGAGTATTTCTTTTAATGGATCCTTATCTAGGGAACGTTGGGTAACACACAGTAACCTGTAAATGGTATGTACTCAATAAGTGTTTACGGAATAACATGAGTAAATAAATGGATAGATAATAAGGTAAAAGATATTTTCTTTATTTTTTATAAGCTATAGAACTTTTCTTATGTATTCTTTTATAGTAACCTGTATAAAAAACAAGGCCATACCATAGCATCATAATTCAGTATAAGGCATTTAAATAAAGGCCTAAACTTTTAGTATTTTATATATATATATATATACACACATATGTATACATATATATATTTGTTTCTTTCACAATTTAACTTTTAAAAAGAATAGTGTAGACCCCTTATCTTTACATCAGCCCTCATTTACCTCTCAATCCACTGAAACGTGTTCCATCTTTCCTGTGGTCTATTCAAGGTCAATGATAAAGTCATTAAAGTCATTAATATTAATCCATTAATCCATTGTGTTCTTTGTCTTTTTTGGTCTCTCGGGAGCATTTAACCTTATTAACCACTCGTTCCATCTTTCTCCGCCTCTCTCTAGCCTCCCCTTTGCACTCTTCTCTTTTTCTAGCCATTTGTTCAGTGTTGAGGTTTCTCGTGGATCTGTCTGTCCTCATTTTACTCGGCGCCTCCCTGGGTCCATCTCACCTGCTCTCCTAACTCCAGTTGCCATCTGCATGCAGAGGACTCTCACATCTGCAAACCTGAATCACATATTTTTATATCCGAATGCTATAAATGAAGGCCTCCGTCAAGATGAAAACAAGTGCTATCTGTCTATGGAGTCAACACCTGATGTAAAAAGTAAAGAACCTGATACATTTCTTAGCCAATTCTGGTAATTAGTTATGCATTGGGCATCATGTCTGTGTATCCTGAAGTATAGTATTGGACGAGTCTGCATTTATTGTTAGTGATGTGTTTGATGGGGTAGAAAGCAGGCACAGGTATTTAAAGATAAAGTATTCATGCCTATTCTCAATCGAATGCCATTCATAAAGATGTCTCTGAAATTTGATAGAAATCAATGTGAAGTAAGGTTCGATTTCTGAAATCTCAACGTACAAGCAGTTTGTCGAAGCCTATCTGTTGTGTAAACGTGGGAATCCACACGAGGACAAGATGATTGATTGATTGGTTCTATAACACGAGCTATATTCATCCAACTGCACAGAACCATATTGGCAGACACAGCTGGATGGCATCCTGATTTAGAGAACAAATGTTTTCTTTTCACAATCTGTTCCTGGAAGGTCTATCAGAACATAAATATTAGTTTCCTTATAATAATATCAGACTTAATGATTTTACTCTTAGCCAAGGATTGGGTGTCAAAAAATTACGGTTGTAATTAAAAACGTGTTAGTAAAGTCAAGGCAGTACTTTAAACCTACATGACTTCTTAAAATGTGATTATGCTTCAGATTCTGCAAAATAAAGGGAATTATGTTTATTTAACTTAGCCTTCTGATAACTTAGAGTACCCACAGCATTAAAAATGATAATCTTACATATAAATTTCATCTGCTTTACAAATACTATTTCCACTAAATTAAACGTTAGTTAAATAGTTTAACGTGGCCAGGTTTCTTTACAGAGTTAACTAGGAAAATTTCACTAAATCTTCATGGATATTACTTCTCCACTGTGTTAAACACAAAAGGTGCCTGCGGTGTTTATCTCAGAGCTCTGGCAGGCCTGTGATGAATGCGTGTTACTGTATAGTGGGCTTTTGCCTGGTTTTTGGTTATCTGCATAGACCCCGTGCCAGGCAATTTGACAACAGCAGAAACAGGAGGAGGGGATGTGACTTTCTACCTCTCTGCCTCTAGTGGAGCTGCTAAGGAGCCAGCAGTCTAAACAACCATCCAGGGTCTGTCTGGGGCAGCCCAGCCTCTCAGCAGACCCGGGGCAGGGATCCCAACCCACTTCTGTGCCTGGTACATGTTTATTACAATCCAGAGATCCTATGCAAATTATTCTCTTTTTTTTTTTTTGAAATAACTTAATGATTGCTTCAGATTTCAACCGTGGTAAATAATTTGTTAAATAAAAATATTGGTACTTAAGGGGGGGAAGAGAAGAAATCAGTCTTTAGCAGGAGAGACTTATATTCAAATTTAATTAAAGAAGAAGCCCCCAAACCACAGAGTGTGTCACCCGGCATTGACAATTAATTAGCTTTGCTCTGAAAGAGCCACAGGTATGGAGCAAAGAGTGTGGCTTACAGGCTTCCCTTGCTCCGCAAATGCGGCCCACGTCTCGCCGTCACACCTCCATCGCCATTTGCTGCTTCAGGCAACCAGTGATACCCAAAGTGTGTCCATTTCATTTTGCATGATTAAAATAGACAAAAATGAGAGCGAAGCACCATTTATTTACCAAAATACGTGAAAACTGAACGACTGCTTTTCAGTTTCTTTTGCTTTTCAAGATACTGTTTGATCCAACAGGGAAGGAAGGAAGATAAACATTAAGGAAAAGCCCTAAGGAATTAAGGGTCACCCTGGCCCTCTAAATGGGCTTTGATGATTACGGTGAATCAGGCAGCTTCTTCCTTTTAACATTACATTAGCATAGGGGTAAATGATTTAACCAGAAACTACTGGACTTGGAATGTAAACGGCAGCATGATGTAATGAAAAGAACATTAGATTCATTAAATTCTTGAAATCAGATTATCTGGAATATGCTTATTCCTTGAAGGAATCTTACTTTTAGTTGGATAGTCTTTGTACTGTGGAAGATATGTGCGTGTGTTTGTGAACGACTATTTCTCAGCCAAAGAGCTAGGCACTGGCCTTCCACAAGGAATGGGCTTTAATTAGCCTATGGTTTGTCTTTTGCTCTGTCTATATTTACAGGTACCTGAAATAGCCAGATTGTAAAGCGTGGTTTCCTTAGTTCCATCAGATCAGACAGTTCTGATCTGAAATACTCGTATTTCTGAAGGATAAGAAAATCATTTACATCTGGCTTCAGGATGGGTCTTTAAACTTACATTTACCTCGACTTGGGTCTGGTGCGCTGCGCGTTTACAGTTCTTCAGTTTGTGAGTTAAGCCCAACTTCCCATAGTATGACTCAGGAAGAGATAAGCTACTCCGTTTCCCGGGTACTAAGCAGGCTTTGGATGGGGCAGATGAGGTCAGGATCATGAAGATCTGCAGACAGGGAGCGTCTGGTCAGAAGGATTGATGTCTGGAAGGAAAAGTGGCACAACGAAAAGTGCTCGTGCGTGTAAGTGCCGATAAGAAAGAAAGTCAGGGAGACCGACCCAGGCTGGAGCCGAGCCTTGCAAGGGGAAGGGTAGCAGGCAAGCAGAAGCTACGATGTGGGAGATCGGGAAGCTGAAATCAGGATGCTAGGGCATCTGGGAAGACCGATGATGACCCGGGGCTTGGCACAGGCAAATAGCAAGAACAAGAGTGGATAGAACTGGGGCACATCCCAGAGTAGCTGGGTCATCCGTGACCTGTGCACATAGCCACTGCATGACATCCTCCAAGAGCAGGCAAAGGTCCCACCACAGGCATGGATGGGGTGAATGGGACCGCGCCCCATCTTTCTCAGGTAGCGACTTCTCACTCATCACCATCTGGGGCATCTACAGCTCACGTGCTTGAAGCAGAGTGCCCTGCAGACACGTGTACAGACTTTGGAGTTCACACCCTTTCTTTCTCCCTGATAAAGGTCTTATGCGGGTATATGGGCAGGCTGGAGCCCGCCCTTCCAGAGCAGCGAGGAGCAAAGGAAGTGAGATTTGTAGGTCTGATCGGAGATAAATAGTGATGAATGGGTAATGTGGTGGCTGGAAGCCATGGAATCACAAGCCAGAATCTCGGTCACGTGGCATCAAAGGCAGTTTATAAATTGGTAACGTGCTCCTTTAGACTTTTCTATCCCACATGCATTATAAATAAGTTTGGGGTTATGCCATCTTCCAAGTCCTTGGAAAAGCAATTTGCTGTCTCTTAAAAATACGAAGGATTGCTGGGGCTTGAAGCAAGTCGTCACCTTCCTGAGATCATTTAGTCTCAGAAACAGAACTTCTCTGTTTTTAATGAGTGTTTTCCTCTAGGTCTTGACCTGGAACTTGTTGTCTCGGTGGTATTTGGGTCTGAGTTTCTGGACATAGAGAGATAGGAAAGTGTAATAACAAAGTGGACATGTCCTTAGGCTGCCCATAGAGTGTGGCACCAACTTGTCAAGTTCTGGGCGAAATGAGGTTCATTAAAGCGCAAGTTCCCAACCTCCTCTTGGGTCCTGAAATCCGGCTCTCACGGACAGCAGCATCTTAGCCATTAGTAAAGCAGCTCTATCAGAGCCCCTGTCACGTGAAATATAAAGGAATCTGCAAAGATCAGCTGCAGAGCCTGCTGTCCCACTGCCACGTGGCTGGAGGTGAGCAGATTGGGGGATGGTGGAGAACTGAGCAGATGCTGTATAATGAGGTGACAGGGGTTAACCCCCCAGCAAGGCAAGTAGAAGCATCATTTTTAAAATGCTTCAAATCCCAGTGTCCATCACAGCGCTTAGTGCACCCAGAGACGCCACAGCTCCTATCAGAAGCAGGCAGAGGATGCCTCTGACCTTCTGCAGCAAAAACCCTCAGCAAGGCATGGATTCTGCCACGGAATATTTATTTGGCATTTCTAAAATCCAAATAGCCACGCCAGAAAATAACAAACTCACACTTTGTACTTCTGTTGAGACGTCCATGCCAATGCCTAAGTTTTTTGGTTTTTTTTTTTTAAATTAAATACCTTCTGCTTTCCTTTGCCCCATGAAAATGTCTGTTTTCACCCAAAGAGGTTGACTCAGCAGACACTTTCATAGGTCCCTGGCTCTCAGCAAAGGAGGTTTTACTTTGAAGGCCTTAGATAGAGAAATTAGTTTTTGAATGGGCTCCTTTTTCTCCCCTTGCCTTGAGTCGTATTTTCATTTACTCATCCTATTCTTACTCTGACCGTGAAAAAAATGCAGACATAAATGGATTAGCAACATCCACTAGCAGTATGGTTTTCAAATAGTGCTTTGTACCTTTTTTTTTTTTAAACCCCCAGCCATGAATGAATGGCATACCGCCCAGATGACACAGTTCAGGAATAGCTGTCCGCGCCTGCGTGCCTCTGATGAGCTTCAGCTGTGTGGTGGGCTCACCTGCTGTGTGGCTTCAGCCTACTTCCACTTGCCGTGGAGCCAATACAAAGTTATCAGTCATAGTCGGTGGTGGGGACTCTTCTCCTCTGTGCAAGTTAGGAGTAGATTCTTTACTACTGAACAGCTGCCGGGTACAGCCTCAAAGATGACTTCAGTGACACTGATAGCATACTGATTGCGTAGCTCTTTGGGTATGATTGCCATTCAGTAAATACCGATTGATAGGTGGATTGATTAAGTGGTTTCCAGTCCTCTTTTTGTGTGTGTTGAGGGAGAAGCATGAGGCTGGGGAAGACAGCACATACTTTGTGTTGTGGCGATGGCAGTTGTTGTTACTGTCATGCAAAGGCCCACTCCAGGTGATAGTCAGGGAGAAGCCATTTTCATACAATTTGCCTTTATATCCTAATTCTGGCCGTGACCTAACTCGCTCCACTGAGACATTTCCCCCCTCTAATATGGAGGCAGGTTGCCAAGCAACCAGATCTGTAATTGGTAAGTGCTTGTATATGATTCGATTTGAGTCACATGCAAAAATATGTAACTGGTTCTTTTTCCTCTTCATTATGCGACAAATGGGTATCATATGGTTTCATTTTGTCCAAATAGTATAAAATAACTGCTTTTATTTATCAACGTGCATGATAACATGATGTCGTGGAAAGACCCTGGGTCTAGAAATAAAAAACACAACTTGGAGTCCCAGGTGTGAGAGTGACTAGTTTTGTGACCACGGACAAAATCGTCTTTTTTTTAACCTGCAATTTGTGATATAAATACCTTCTCTGCTTGCTAACCATGGCCAGGTTACCTAAGGATGTGTAGGAAAAAAAAAAAGAAAGAAGGAATTTCAAAATCTAAGCATTACCTCTAGGACTCAGAGCTACTTAATCTTGGGACTTCAAGTCTGTTAGTTTAATCCAAAGGCTGGATTGATTAAGAAGTCCAGAGTACATACGCCCTGTCCCCTCAGCAAGGCACACAGCTATAAGGGAGGTCTGGGGGGCTATAGAAGAAAGCGAAGCCATGGTCCTGACCCTGAATAAGGTAAATCTGCAGTGACAGGAGGCAGGCAGACAGAAGCAGAAGACTCCCCAGCAAAGCAGAATCTCATTAGGTATAAAAACATGCGATATATCCTCTCAAGGTCAAGGGCTGTAAGACCTAGAGGGGGAAAAGGACGATCAGCCATGAGGGGAAAGTTGTTGCTAAAAGCCTCTTGTTCAAGTCCTAGGAGCGCAGTTAAATTTTTAAGAGAAGAGGAAAGAAACCTTCACACTGATGATCGCTATGGGTTAACGTTGTGTCTTAACACTGCAAAAATCACTCCGTTTCCACATTTTAACAGTATCTGGGTCTATGGTGTTGGGTCTGTGCAGTGTTGTTGGAGGTTAATGGTTAGCCATGTTTTGCCTCCTAGCAGTAAACATTTTATTTGAAGTCATGTCATGAATTATCCTCCTGCACTAATGAAATGGATCATTTGCATAAAAAATCAGAAAAACCCCAGGACCCATATGCTTCTCAGTCTCGGGAGACGTGGAAATGACCTCCCTGACAGCCAATTAGGAAACAGAAAGGTGAAGGAGGCTGCTCTTATTCCGGATTTGGAGAAGTTCCAGAAGGACTAGCGTGCTTCGTGCCTGGGCCAGAATACTTCTAAATAGGTGTTTGAAAAGGAAGCGTGGCTGGTGTTGTGATATCTTAACAGCTTCCAGAGGCGCTGCCTCAGAACACGGGGTCTTGTCACCTGTCCTCGCTGTTTATAATCTGTTTTATTATCTTCTCCCCCCCCCCCCGTGCCATTGACCCCGTGGATTTCCTAGGGGCTGCTGTGATCTGTCATGTCACTGCTCATTATCAGATAGTCTTAATCCTCAGAGCATTGAAATATTTCTATAATGGCGCATAAGCTGTGGAGCCCATGGCAGCATCAGCCATTTTCACATTAAATTGCAGCTTGGATCATCCACTCCATGCTGACGGTGGAGATTCTGCGCCTGCCACTTCCCCCTGGGTCAGGACCCTTTCTGGGGAGCAGGTGCAGCAGCTCAGAGGACCTCCCAGTTTTCAGTGGATCCCTCCCCCATCAATTGCTCTGCTTGAATTTAGTACAGCTTGAATGACCTCTTGATTTTTATAAACCTTTTACCCACCTATCTGATCATCCTATACTTGACACCTCTTAGACAAGATGAAATATTCTTGATATAGTTAGCAACGCATGGTGTCTAGAATTTTTTAAAGGATAGAGGTCCTTAAAAGTGACTGTATTGTTTGATTTTCTTACCTGTTCCCTAAGAAAAGTTCTGTTCTTCGTGAAGTTAATGATTTTTAAAAGATTGTTAGGTCAACAATTTAGTAATTCCCTACCTACCAAGGACAGTAGACCCCAATTTAATCCTTGTGAGATGTATTTATTGTTAAATTTTTTAGAGATAAGGTCTTGATCTGTCACCAGGGCTGGAGTGCAGTGGTGCCATGGTAGCTCACTGTTACCCCCAAACTTCTAGGCTCAAACAGTACTCCTGGCTAATTAAAAAAAAAAAATTATAGAGATGGGTCTCACTATGTTGCCCAGGGTAGTCTCAAATTCCTCACCTCAAGAGATCCTCCCATGTCAACCTCCCAAGTGCTGAGATTACAGGCATGAGTCACTGTGCCCAGCCAAGATGCACTTAGAATGAGCTTGCCATTTAAATATCCTATAATTTTGAAAATCCAGGGTTGTATGGCAAATAGTCTGTCGCACAAATGTAAAAAAAAAGTCAATAAATTCCCATACATTCTCCCTCTAATCTGTATAACTGAGACCTGAGACCTCTCCCACTTTAAACCAGTTAAATTCACCAAACAAGTATTTGCATTTTCTTAGAACTGGGTTGATCTGGCCAGTTAGAATCCGTCACCATCCCAGTGAAGGTCATTTCAGTTCTAAACTGAGAAGGGTTGTCTTCTGTGTGAAGTGAGGCTCTAGAAAGGGCTAGAACTCAGAGGGGAGGTCTGAGCTCCCTGGGTTTAGATTCCTGCCAAGTACAGTCTATCGGTCTTTTTTTCACAGCCGGGTAATGTTCAGCATGGCACCACTTTCTTTATAGGTGTTCAGTAAATATTAATGTCAGCCTGCTAAGGAGACCATCTTTTTTCTTGAAATAAAGCCCAGAGAATTAAGGGAAGCTAGTGGATATTTAAAGATGTATGTTGGGATGAATAGCTTTAGGAGATACATGAGTCTATCCTCCACCAGAACAAGACAAGTAAATACTGCTTATACTAGCTTTTTAGGTTAATTATTTTTGCTATTTGAAATCTTATATAAAACAACCCACTTGTCTGGTATTTTTTTTTTCCCCTATGAAAAAAAGAACTTGTAAGGCATGAATGACATAAAATGCACTTCTGGCCAAAATGTCTTTACCTTTTTCAATTTTTTCATGACTGCCTCTCCTTTCTCTCCCCGAATAACACAATTATACATGAATGATTTCTGAATCTTAACCTTCTCCTATCTGTGTGTCATTGAAGTGCTCTATAAAAAGAGCTGGAGCTGCTGACCTGCGAGAAATTGGAATATATGAAAGAGATCAAACAGCTGGTTATAATGATGTCAAAATTAATATAAAACGCTATTATGGAATCTGCGGCTATAAAAATGTGATTTATATTAACTGCAATATTCTGAAACTCTCCCGATATATTTTATATGCAAATTTGAAGAAGAAAATAATTTTGAATGTATTCTCAAAATAATTTCCTCTATATTACTGGGTTTTTTGCATAGGAGCCAATAGAGGTTTCCCTAAATGGAATATTGATTCGAGGTTTCATGGCAGAATCTCTGCACTGGAAGATGTTTTTAGAACTCGCCTGGTTTCCCCATTGTATGCGGTCCTCTCCCTGATATTTCCTAGTGGTGGTTTTCTACCCACTCCTGGGACGATTTCAGTGACAAAAAACATCGCACTATTTCATGAAGTTGACTTGTCACTAGGAATGACCCATCACTGCAATTTTTAGAAAAATGTCCCTTATACCTACAAAGCTAGATATGCCTTTATGTTTTATCTGTGTTTAGCTGCCTGCGTGATAGAAATCTAACCCCCGTTCAGATACAACATAGTGCGATCGACCTATATTCAGTCTCAACTCTGCTAAAATTATTTATTATATTCCTTTAAAACAGTGGTTCTCAAGCTGTGGATCACGACCCATGGGACCTGTATTAAAGGCTCATGGCATCAGGAAGGTTAAGAACCACTGCTTTAAAATAACCCTTTGCCTGTCTTGTTTAATTTTCATAAAATCTCTATAAAAGGAGATACTCTTTTTGCTTTATCTTACGATGCAGAAACTGAGACTTGGTGGTAACATGTGTAATGATGATGGCATTATTGTGTGGCACCTGTATGCCAGGCACTGGACTAAATGCTTTATTATCATAATTTAGGTAACTTGCCTAAAATTATCCACCTGGTATCTCAGGTTCAAGCTCAGGTCAGATACTGAAAGGCCTCTGGATCGTACCTCCTTCTGGCTAATTTCTTTGTTAGGTACGGGTAGTATTACCTTCCTTGTAAGGTCTTCTGAGAGTCAAAACATGGCTTAGGAAAGTATGTAACATCCTTGCTTAAAAAAATACTTCCTTCTACATGTCAATTTATTTATTTAAGGATATATGTACGTGTGTGTGTATTTTAAGTTTCTTTTCCTTCCTCTTTCTCCAGGTTTCTATTCTGCAGGGTAAATATCCCGAGTTCCTTTCATCTTCATTCATTCACTCAGCACATAACTTATGAGATCACTTCCCTGTTGAAACGTACATTCTAGAGGGGAAACAGATTATAAACAATAAAAACAAAAACTGAGTCAATCGTCTTCTGTGTTAAAAGATACAATGAGGATAAGGGAAATTCAGAGTCTGGGAGTACGTAGTGTTTTATTTGCTATGGCTGTGTCATAAATTGTCCCCAAACTGGGGCTGGGTGTGGTGGCTCACCCCTGTAATCCCAGTGCTTTGGGAGATCAAGGTTGGAGGATCGCTTGAGGCCAGGAGTCCAAGATCAGCCTCAGCAACATAGCGAGACAGTATCTATAAAAAAAATTTTTTTTTAAAGTTAGCCAGGTGTGGTGGGGTGCATCTGTAGTCTCAGCTACTCAGAGGCAGGATAATCACTTGAGCCCAGGGGTTCAAAGTTATACTGAGCTCTGATTGGGCTACTCTACTCTAGCCTAGGTGACAGAGCAAGATACATCTCTTTAAAAAAAAATTTGAGGAATCTTAGGCATAAGGATCTTATTTAATAAGGATGCTAATTAAATTGCAATTCTGGAAGAAAACACCAAAGGATTGAGTGTAGAGGTGAAGAGAACAAGGAGTGAACCCTGAGGCCCCCCACACCCTCACCAGTAAGAGGTTGGCCAGCAGAGAAGGAACCAGCAGAGGAAACTGGGAAGAATGACCAGAATGTCCTTGGAGTCTAGAGAAGAAAGTACACAAGGAAGGAATGATGTTCCCGGTGCTCTGATAGGTCAGGGTGGGGCTGAGAACTGTTACATTTAGCCACCGTGTGGTCATCAGTGACCTAGATCAGAGCATTTCAAAGGAAGAGTGGGGCAGATGCCTGATAGAAGTGGACTTACAGGGAATGGAAAGAGAGGGCTGGAGAGAGGGAGTGCAGACAACACCTTCCATGTGTAGTGCTGGCCACATGAACGAGGAAATAGAACAGTAGCTGGCTGTTGCAGAAGCCTCCAGAGAAGGATTTGTTTTATTTTTTAAGATGAGAGAAACAATATTATCTACTGACTCTTGGAAATGATCTACTATGTTTCCCTGAAAATAAAACCTAGCCCGAAAATAAGCCCTAGCAGGATGTCTATTCGTTTGTTAAATATAAGCCCTACCCCATAAACCAAGTGATGGGCGTGACCATGCAGATTGATGGGCGTGGCTATGCAGCATATCTGCATAGATACACCATACATTCAGGTGCAGAGAGGAAGACATCCCCTGAAAATAAACCCTAGTGTGTCTTCTTGAGAAAAAATATAAGACAGTGTCTTACTTTCAGGGAAACACGGTAATAGAGAGTAAAACTTGTAGGAGGGAGAGGAGGGGAACCTTGAAGTGATATCCTAGGGTATGCTTTAATTTCAGAGACCCTTGCTTTCCTCCTCCATGGGGAAGGTGTGGGGTGGGCATCTGAGCATGGGGAGCAGAGACAAAAAAAAAGGAAAAGGCACCAGGCCCACTAGCCCTTCTGAGCTGCCTCTAGTATCCCCGCCTTCCCCCTTTCCTCTCTCACTTGGCCTGGGAGCCCCAGCTGCTGCCTGCTCTGTTTTTCCTTTGTACAGAAGAATCCCGAATGTGAATGGATAAACGCCACCCCTCAGTTGCTAGCAGATCATCTTCCCCCTTCCAGCTCTCTGAGAGGTAGGCAGTGAGGCTTGAAAGCGGTAAGGGATTGCTGAGCAGGATGTGGAGTGTGCAGATGTCAGAGGAAGGTAATGTGACACCTCTTGTCGCTGACTGACACACACCAGGGATGAGTTGCTGTTCATTTAGGGAGAGAATCTCAAAGAGGAATGAAAACTGCCAAGAGGAGCACCAGACTAGTCCTGGAATGATTCCATTTCACCCTTAATTTTAGAAGGAAGGGTTTAGGGAAAGTGGCAATGAAATCATGAAAAAAATATATTCTCAGCTCTTTCTTTCACTGATTGGAAATGGAAAGCAGGAAAGCATTGTAGAAATCTCCTTCCAGCACCCTTCATTTCTCATCATCATGTAACAGGCTGACCGCAGACTTCCCTAAGTTGGGGCTTAAATGGACCTGGAGTCACTTCCCATCAAAACCTGTTAGTCCTCATGCACCCCATTCCTCTGTGTTTTCCTCTTGTGAAACAGATTTTCAATTTGCGGCTGAGAAAAATTAAGCTTTGAAATGGTGACTCCATTTGCCCTATTTGTGCAGTGGCAATTTTGGAGCTCAGGGGATTTGTCAAAAGCGTGAAACTTACCGATATATGATCAACTATTCCAGATCGTTAAGAGAGAGACAGGAGTTGGGGGGGAGGGGAGGAGGTTCGAAGGATGCTGATTTCATCTCTCCAGCCGGCTTCCCTAGTGACCTGTTAGGTAATTGGCAAGCATGTCAGATGGATTGGAAGAGTTTGATTTGTAGGATCAAATGATGGGCGTCCTTTGGTTTTAAGCAGCAGCTCAAACATTTAATAACATTTGATGAGGAAACCGGAATTCCTAGCATGACGGCGTGGTGTAAAAATACCAAGAATTAATCCAGAAATGGGTATATTATGATCTATAAAGTGCCTGTGCCTCACACCACCCCTTGCCTTCTTTTCTATAGTTAAGATTATCACGCTTTAGGTGTTGCAGGGCACTTGAATGCCGGAAGATGTCATCTGAACAGCCAGTGCTGCTGTGATGCTGGGCACCTCTGCACCCACCTGTCCTATCCGCAGCCATCAGTTTCCATGACCCCCTCACCTTGTGCTTACCTGTGAATTACGAGGCTGCTACCCACCTAGTCCCGGCATTCTGCACCCTGGCTGGAGTTTATATTCTGATTCAGTGTTACGTTTCTAAAACCAGTTTGTTTTTTATTTTCCCTGATGTATTGGGCCTTGTATTTTTCTTTTTTCTTTTTCTTTTTTCGCAGTTTTGGCTAGGACTGGATTTGAACCCGCCACCTCTGGCATATGGGGCTGGCGCCCTACTCCTTTGAGCCACAGGCTCTGCCCAGGGCTTGTATTTTTCTTTAGCCGTGTACATAGCATGCCTTGACTGGTCACCTCGCTGTTCTTCATCAGACGGGTTGGGATTTTATAAGGTGGTGGAGTTTTTAAATTAGCTCATAAGGTCTCTCACACTTGTATTTATATCAGAGAAGCGAGGGGATGATTAACTTCATTGGTGCCGTTTAATCCCCAAAGATGACCAGCCTTATTCGTGCTTAAGCTGAAATGCTGGTGGATAGCAAACAATTCTTTATAAATCACAATTGCAGACCCATGCCATTTTTATGGCTTTTTCTGCTATATAAATGATTAGGGAGCTCATTAAGTTCACTGCGTTGTGGTAAGGGGCTGCCGCAGAGGACACAGAGGCAAGGAGAGACAGAACAATCAGGCTGCAGTGAGAACTAGGGGCTTCTTCAGAGAAAGAAAAGAAAGTAACCCCAGTGTATCTGATTGTACAGTTTTTTCCCTCATTGCCCCCTTTCTTTATCCCCTCCAGAGCTGCCCAGAAGTTGAATCTGTCTTCTAAAAAGAAGAAACACCGACCTTCCACTTCTTCCATCGCTGAGCCCCCGCTCTTTGCCACCAGCTTCAGCGGGATCCTGCAGACGTCCCCTCCCCCAGCCCCGCCCTGTCTGCTGAGAGCCGTCAACAAGGTCAAGGACACCCCAGGCCTGGGCAAGGTAGGCACCATCCGCCGTCTCACAGTGTGGGGTTCTGGATCAAATTTGGGAAAGAGGAAAATGAGGGCCCCAATTTGTTAAAAGAAGGTGCCCGGGAGAAAAGGAGACACAAAGAAATTCGTTGGAAAGTACTGTCAAATTTTGTTTGGTTACATATACTAAGTAGTCAGTGAAGACATTCAGAGTGTTGGAGATCTGATTTTGGGGTGGGGTGGGGTCATTACCTTTACAGCGTTTGACAGAACTGTACGCATTTAAAGAAGACTCAAAAGACAGAGGCAGGAGACACACCCACAGAACAGAAGTGAGATGTGAAGATGTGTCATGATTTCCTGGTGACACGAGCATTTCTGCCTCCCCTACAGAGAAATCGTGACTTCTGTTTTTGAACCAGACCACCGTGGGGATTCTGGGGTCCCTTTTCAGTCACGCCTTTCTACCCGAGGAATGCAATTTTGAATTGTTACAAGTCCTTAGAAAGAGATGCAGGCTCAGCTACGTGTGAGATAACTTTATTTTTAAATGTCATCTCTGAAGCCTTTCCCTGTTCCAATATAAACATTTGGGTGCAGTAATTTATGGTTTACTCTTCAACGGGTAAATAAGCTGAGGCCTATGTGAACATGTAGCTGAAGAAAGAGGGGGCGTTTTATTTTTTATTTTCATCACAAGTAGGAGGGTGCAGACGGCCCCTGGTTTGCTGACTTTGGCAACTCTGGCCCGGGGCTTTCTACTGGGCAGTTGCTAGTCTCGCTGAAGGGAGCAACTCCTGAGCCTTGTGGAAGGTTTTACTCATTCAAGGCACTGACCGCCCACCCCCTGGCTCCCAAACACGGTCATGCCGTCTTTCTGGTCTTCAGAAAGCCGTGAAGTCCCTCTGGAGTTTGCTCTCCCACCCTCGGCCCCTCTCCCTTTGTTCTCTTCTTTCCCTGGTTCTCCTGTCTCCCCCCGGCTCTCCCAGCCCGTCTCACCACTCTATTGGGAAGATAGTAATTTCCTATGGTACTTTTCCTCAAGAAGAGCTTAAGTTTTAAAATTACATTCAGTAGGGCAGTGCTTACTCTGATGGAAGGCGTCTGGTCCTGGAATTTTCTACAGTGTTGGGCAGGGCAGATAATTTCAGCTGATGGGTTTCCCAGACCCAGAGGTAAAGTCAGACCCAAGACAGCAGGGTCCTGGCCTGGGCTCTGTCTGTGGGGGCCCGCTCCAGTGTCACCAGACATGGAAACAGATGGAGATGACAGAAGGGACTAGGATTCCAGGAGAGGACTCAGGTGGGTAGAAGCCGCCAAGGCAGGGTGACAAGGGACTGGTAACAGGTGGTTGATGTGCTGCCTTCCAAGCAGGGTGGGACCAAGTCACTGTAGGGCTCTTTTTTTCTTTCTGAAATTTTAGAATTTGTAAGTTTTCATGGGCTCTGGTTTTACGAAGAGACATTTGGGACTTCAATGCCAGAGCTAAGCTTCCCTGAACAAAGGGAAATCAGGCTACCGGTACAGTCTCCTTCCTCTCTTGTGCTCTAAGCCAGTGGTCCCCAACCTTTTTGGCATCAGTGACCCATTCCATGGAAGACAGATTTTCTGTTGTGCAGGGGGGCGTGTGGGTCGATGAGTTCAGGGGACGATGTGAGTGATGGCAACTCACCTCCTACTGTGCAGCCTTATTCTCAAGCCTCATGGAAGACAATCTTCCATAGATGGCAGTGGGATAGGGATGTGGAGCAGGTTGGGGGGGGGCAGAGTTCTGCACCCAGCTCCTAACAGGCCAGAGCTGTACCTGGAGTACCTGTCTAGGAGACTTAGAATGAACCTTGTCAGACACTGTCTTTCTGCTTGTCTAATGCTGATGTTGTCCGGGGCTCCTAAAAGGGTTGATGTGGATGCATCTTCAGGTGGGCCTGGGCCCCAAGCCCAAGGCCTCTGTCCCCTCCTTCTCTCTCCCTAACCCTCTCTTAGAAATTCTGAATGAGACAAAGGGTATCAGGGCACCCAGGCAGGGACCAAAAGAGCAGAAAGAGGCTCCCAGCCAGCATGATGACCGAATACTTACATAAAAATGGAAGAAGAGGAAGACTTATACTTGTTAGTGAAACTTGCAATTCATACATTTTTTATTTATTTTTTCTGAAACAGTGCTGTGGCATCATAACTCACAGCAACCTTAAACCCCTGGGTTCAACTGATCCTCCCGCCTCAGCCTCCCACATAGCTGGGACCACAGGCACCCACCACAGTTCCTGACCAGTTATTTTCTATTTTTCTAGAGACAGGGTCTTGTTCTTGCTCCGGCTGGTCTTGAACTCCTGAGATCAAACAATCTACCTGCTTCTACCTCCCAGAGTGCTAGGATTACAGGTGTGAGCCACCATGCCTGGCCAAATTGTCCCT
This sequence comes from Galago senegalensis, assembly GCA_963575145.1. Lineage (NCBI taxonomy): Eukaryota > Metazoa > Chordata > Mammalia > Primates > Galagidae > Galago > Galago senegalensis. Next base: position 105,497 of record CAUYTI010116486.1, read on the forward strand.
TTCATTTATTTTCTATCTAAAATGCAACCAAACCCCTGAGTTTATTCATGGAAGTATGTCAGTGGTGGAGTTGGGGGCATCAGTCTGGGGGCCCAGCAGGTGATGGGAGGGGGTATCTTCTATCTGACCAGGGGCCACATGGTAGCTGAGTTTAATTTTCTATCCTGATGGCCTCAGGGTGACAGAGGTGAAGGGGAAGTGACAGAGGGAGTGTGTCCTCTGGAAGATATCAGTAATCATACGCTTGTTATATTAAAATGTGTACTTGATTCTTGATCTCAGGTGCCAACAGCTTCATCCTCTGCCATATCACAGAGGTGCCAAACTGCCTGACCTTAGCTGAGGCCCATCTTCCCAGACTCTTGCTTTTTCCACCCCCACTGATACCTCACTATAATTAGGAACTGCCGTTCTTTTTACCCATATGGAAAATTCCCATCAATTTGCCTCTATTGCATAATTTATATTTTAATATCTCAAAGAAATACAGTGGAGCTTAATATAGAACATAAATAATTAGTGCTATATATAAATTGGCATGTGTGAAGGAGACAAGCTTGATTGAATTGCCAAGAGCAACTTGATTATTTAAACCTGAACTGGGGCTGGGCGAGCCAGGAAGCTCCAACATTTGGGGTAGCCTGGAGGTGAGAGCTTGTCAGCCAGCCCAGCCACCCCCTCTCGGGCCTCCGCCACTCAAGACCTCCCTCTGGAAACCTGGGAGGTTTTCCTAGGCATGGAAGGGATTTTATGGGTTTACTTAGAGAAACCCTTTTATTTAGGAAATAAGAAAACTGAGGCCCGGGGCAGGTAAGAGATTTTTCCAGTGGCTCCAGAATCAGGATGAGAAGTCAAGATCTTTAAGCCATTTTATTTCCAGGGTTATCATCAGACGGCCCCTAGATACACGTGACTCTGTAAAATTCAGAGTAGAAACAAGAAGGTCATGGGACCACGGTGGTAGGAAAACAGTGGGAACCAGTTGCTGTCGTCCAGTGGAGCAGGATACCCTTCCCTTTTCAGAGTCAGAGTTAGGAGAAGCTTAATAACAGCCAAGAATAGATGGAAAGTTGGAGATCTCCACACCGCCCTCCCCTCATTCCCACTCTCTGCCATTTCCAGTGGCAAACCTCCCCTCCCCACAAGTGATTGCTGGCCGTGAATCCCTTCTGGAAGCCAAAGCTGTTCTAGAGGTGATTTTAGGAAGAATTTGAGATAACTTCTGTATACTTGGAGCCAAAGCACACGTGTATATATACACACAAAAGCATCTCAGGGTTCTCAGCACCTAGAGCCATTTCTTGTATACAGCAAATATTGAGCCCCTAATAGGTGCCAGGTACTGTGCTGTGCTCAGAGCAAGGGACAAGGTATAATGCTTGTCATTATAGCACTTGCCATCTACTGTGTTATTCCAACCAAACATAGAAATCTCAGCAATTGGGACCAAAGTGAAGGACAGTCTGGTTTCAGGAAAACTCAGAATTAGAAACTTAAAATGATTCTGTCTAACTTTTGAGTTGTATAAAGAAATCACGCTGCTGAGTGGCCTTCCAGAGACATTCTTAATGGACAGATAAAGACGATTAGTGGCGCAAAGCCGCTTAGTCCCCATTTATGTTTCACTGATTTGGCTTATATGTAAATGACACCCCTAATCGGTTTGAAAATGGTTCCTTCTCCTAAGTCAGTAAACAGTCTTCGTGAAATTTGTTTGCACAATTAATTAACATGCGTGTTTAAGGTTCATTTGTCAGCGTGTCACCACTTAATGTCAGGCCTTTTTGTTGTGGATTACAAGCTTCTCAAGCAAAGCATGTTATCTGTTCAGTACACAGAGGACATGGCTCTGCAGCCACACCCCATGGGTGCATAAACACTTTTAAGGGTGAGAATGGCAATGGTGACAGTCACATTGGTTTAAGGACAAGCATCCTGCAGGCTGGTTGATTCTCCTCCTCCCAGAAAAACACCTGAAGGGCGCTCTACGAAGCATGAAGGGAAAAGGAAATTTCTTTCTCATCATAAGCTCCAGGGGACACCGCAAAAAAAAAATGACAATGATTAGCACCCAGCCTTTCTCCCCTAAACACGTTTTTACTGAGTTAATTCTTACAAGTGGATGCTAGCAGCAAGAGAACAGACTGTAGAATTTGGAAGGATCACAAAAATTAGATAGTGCAAACAGGAAGAGGAATTGTGGGAAATTAAGGTGAGAACAAATCGAGGGGGGTTTAAGTCATTGATTCACTGAGCAAGGAGGTCTGGAGACCTGCCGTGTTCCCTCCAGGCACTGGAGTAGCTGCCACTGACGGGCAGGACATAGGAGCTGTTGGCTGCTCCAAGCCACATGGCTGCATTGGAAGGGGAAGATAAATCGTGTTCTCTGTAAACTCTAAACTCCATAAAAATGCTTGGCCCCCAGCCCCTGCCACCACTTCTAGCCAACCAATGCTGCTTCCGTCTCCTCCCGTTGCCTTCTTAGCCTCATTTGGGTACAGGAAAGGTGTGTGGTGTCTGTCAACGGTGGCTGCCCCACCCTATCCCTGCCTGTTCATCTGTGCGTTTTGATCTTAGCTGAAGGGCTAAGAAACAGTTACCCCTGTACTTGTGATTTCTCCTCTGCTGGCAGCGCAACTCCAAAGCAAGCCATGTGCTGGAGTTTTTGGAATTAAGACTCGCTGTTCTGGTTAGATCGTCTCTCTCTCTCTCTCTCTTTTTTTTTTTTTTTGGCTGGGGCTGGGTTTGAACCTGCCACCTCTAGCATATGGGGCCAGCACCCTACTCCTTTGAGCCACAGGTGCTGCCCAGGTCAGATTTTCTTATGCAATAAAGACTGGCTCCATTCTTAGTCTTCAGTATTAAGTAACCTATCTCTTACTCAGCACTATGTTTCAAACCCAGCGTGGGGATATTTTCACCTCTCTTAACACGTTTGCTAAATATTCTCCCACACACATGCACACCCCTACTTGAACACTGCTGGTCCCACATCACCAGGTCCAGCCCTGTAGGCTTCGCTTTCTCAACTTTCTCTTGTTTGATATAAAAACAAATAGCACAGAAAGAAAGAAAAAAGAGCCAGGTATGTTTCTTCAGAGAGACTCTTTTCTTCTATGCGTTTAATTCTATTAACGTTTTTAGCATGGCAGCCGTTCCATTACTATCTCCTTGTGGTACTGCGTGAAAGGGAAAGATAAGATTTCTGTCCAATTACCATTCTGATTCCAGGCAGAGGAAAATAGTCAGATTTAAAAGTGAGATGAAGATGAGATGCTTCAAAAGATACTCTGGAGCTAGAATTCACTGTTCAGCAAGTAGAAATGGGAAGGATGGCACTCTCCTTCAGGAAGTGAGCCAGATTACGTGCAGGGTAAAAAATCTCATGCTTTCCAGCCCACTAGGGTATAGGTCATTTAAACAATATATACCAATTGTATACTTCCTCCTTATCATTTCTTCCCTTCCTGATCCTAAAGCTTTATCCAAAACGAGAGCAAAAGTTTGAGCCAGTCTTTAAAATTCATTTCAGGTGTATATGCAGTAAAGAATTCAAATGTTAAGGAAAATTCTGGATCCCACTAGTCACTCGGAGTCTCTGCGTCCTTAAACACAAAAGACCAAAAAAGTGAATTGTTGAATTAGCAATTTAGGTGTGCTGGTGGGGAAAAAAGGGGGGGGGATATTATACAAATAATACAAACACATTCGTCACTATAGCTATCAACTATTATAAATTGAACTGTTAGCTCTTCTGGAAGATGCCCTCCTGTGACTTTTCACTTGCTAGTTATTTTCTGCCTCGGGTTCGTTTTGGTTGAGTCTCCTAAGCTCGTGTAGGTAGAGTTGGTTAGTAGATGTTTATTCCTTTCCTTCTTGGTATTTTATTTTGACCCCTCCTCCAACATATCTCAAGAAAAGAGAGACTTGGGGAAAATGTCCTGACTCATTAATTTTCGCAGCGTCTTTTGCCCCATGGATGCAGATTCCCCCCTAGTCTTAGCCTGAGACAGCCCCCGGGCTGCGCATGCTCACTAGGAGCCACGCGATCGGGGCTGACCCGGAGCTCAGGAACTGCAGGTGACGCCGCGCGGAGGACCGCGCTGTTTCTTGCGGGAAAAACCTCTACGTCGTGGGCACTTTTTATACACTGTGCCTCTCTTGAATTTATCATTCTGGATTCTTGCAAAAGTATGGGGAACTATAAGGAGGATGTTCTCCATTAAAGGCGCCTGGATAGAAAAGTCACCGATAAAGACACCTGTAAAGAAAGTGTGAAGTCACCTTTGTTTTTCATCATCCACGTGGCTGTCTTGACTGCTGGTCAAGTTGTCGGGATGTCATTTTCTGTTGTCGTCTTATCAGATGGAGAAGTAGGAGGGGCAAGCAGCCCATTTCGGTTTAATGAGATCAGATTTCGGATAGGACAATAATTACCATGTATAAAATACTGATCTTCCGGCTTTCTTGGCCTGAGCTGTCTACATGGAGCAAACTCAATGATGACAGGTCCCTGAGTGCTCAGGGAGGACTCGGGTCCTGTAACCCGGAGTGTCCAGCACACATCCCAGGTCTGCTATGGTAGCTTTCAGGGTGAAAGAAGAGAAAGAGAACGTGAGGTCCATTTTCTTTATAAGATTCTGCATTCTCCAATTCTCTAAACTTCCCCTTGCCTGCTTCATATGAGGAGCCTGGATCTTCTGAAAACCTTTTTACACTGATATGTATAACTACAGTCCACTAGAAATATCCAGAATTCAGTTCCTTTGTCAGTTTCCTTCACCAGGTTGTTAATTTCTTGGAAGAAGAAGTCGTGTTCTTTACATTCTCATGTGCCTCCAACGCCAGCTCACAGAAAGGACATACAATAAATGTTAAATATTTTTTCATAATTCTTGAGTCCTTGTGGGATCCTGATTGGGCATTGACCACTAGGTAGGGTTCTTCCTGAAGGAGGCAGCTGTGAGAATAATGCAAACACGCCCCCAAACATCTATATAACATGACCACAATTACTGGCCCCATTCCTTGGGGTGTGAGCTGCTCTGGGGAGTTATGTCAGGGAGAAGAGGAAGTTAGGCCACGCTAGCAAATAGCAAACATTGCCCACATCCCTTACCAAGGAACTTTCTTAAAGACCATCATTTCCCATCCTCTCATTTTGCATGGGAGCAAACAGGCCTAACAAAAGGAATTAATTTGTCAATCCATTTATGTAGGAAAAGACAAAAGGTTAAACTGTAAGTCAGAATTCGAAAAAGAGATTCAGAATCTTTTCTCCCAAGTTTTTTTTTTTTTTTTAAGATAGAGTCTCACTCTGTCACCCTGCAGTGGCATCACTACTCACAGCAACCTCAAACTACTGATCTCAAGTGATCTTCTTGCTTCAACCTCCCAAGTGGCTGGGACTACAGGCACCTGCCACAATGCCCGGCTAGTTTTTTCTACTTTTAGTAGAGATGGGGTCTCGCTTTTGCGCAGGCTGGTCTCAAACTCCTGAGCTCAAGCAACCCACCCATCTCAGCCTCCCCCCAGTTCTGTAACTTAAGATCTTAATTCTAATCTTTCTGTATTTTTAGGTATTAACTGGCGATGGTAGGCTTGTATATGAGTGTGTGCGCCTGTGTGTGATCGTGTAGAAGGAAGAGGAGGAGCAGAATTTTGATAAGGAGACTTCTAAAAAGGCTAGCAACCTTTATCATAATTGGAGGATAGGTTTGGGGCCTCCTGGAATACCCGTAATTCCTAATTAGCATCCTGACTTAGGGAAGGAAAACATGAGATGAAATGAGGGAATTCTCTCTGGAATAAATGCCACTGTCTCAATTAACCAAAGGGCAATCCGATGCATTATAATGCCAGAATAGGGCTTTTGATCACTTTTTGTCCAAAACCCCCCATTTTAGTGAAACTCAGCACGATTAGACAATTACTGGTATAAAGAGAATGGAAATAGTGGGGATATTTTAAGCCAACACTGCAGCATCTTATCTTCCTATGTCTTTCTCTTACCAATGGATGAAAGGGAAATTAATCACGATTGGCTGTAACGATCCCATTAAAATGGGATTGATAGCAGTGTTTTATGAAAAAATAAAAAGGTGACTCGGAACTGCTGAGTTAATTAGAAAGTTTTCCTTTTGTGCTTCGCACAGAGTAGGAAATGCCCTTCTTGCCAACTGAACGATTTGCATCACAGAAAACTATTTGAATCCCTTTATAATGCTTCATTGAACTGAAATGTATTACCAGGGAAGGGGAAAATCATCCTAATACGTTCTTAAAAGAGAAATGTGTTTTTCTTGAGATTGTTTAATAGTTTCTGAAGTAAAAATCCTCTAGCTACTCAGAGCTACACCCTTAACCTTCTGGATTCTCTTATATGGGTTTACAAGCCCGTCTCAGGTCGATTCTGTCATTAAAATCTAGAGTATAATAGCGTCCTGTGATTATTCCCCCTGCATTTGCCTATCATTTATTCACCAGTTCTTCATTCATTTGTTCATCCATCAATTCATTCATAAGGCACGTTATTAGGTATCTTCTATGTGCTGGTTACTTCGGGGTTACTCAGATGTCAAAATAACTTTAAATGATCTCTACCCTTAAGGATACCAAAAATTGCTATTTGAAAGGCTTAAAAAATTATTATTTAGGTAGGTAATTCAAACTAAAAATGCCTATTATTATTACCGTTCCTCTGACTTACCCTGGCACGTAAGGCTGAAGTTTGGGCCAGATAATTGGCTTTCTGGAAAGGTTTCTTCCCCCTCTCTTTTTATTTATTTATTTATTTATTTTTGCTGAGTATACCATAACATTCCTAAGGTGTCCACACTGCTTTGGGACGACAGCTGATAGTACTGCCATCAGGGAAGGCTGTTGTTTTATTTTTGGCCCTCTGGTATACTCCATGCATTTGCCCTGTGATTAGTTCATGTTCATAAGTCATGGTTGCATGCAAAATGTGTGCGTTCATGCAGAGTTTCTTAAGAGAACTCACACGTCCTTTGTTTTTGGATAGAATTCCTCTGAGAATAGGTGATGAGGAAGTTGTGCTTTTCCTCTGTGATGGAGTGAAGTAAGGGGCTTTGTTCAAGCCCATTTAGAAAGCTGTCTGCCATTCTGGGTCAAACTCTTCCAACCCAGGTAACACCTGTGCCGTCTCTCTTAGAAACTTCATACCTTCCAAAATGCCAATATTTTCGACTCTTCTTAGAAAATGGCCCTGTTACAATATGAGGGTGGCACACCAAGGGTAGGTAAGATTCTGAAGCTATCTTGAATAATGGGTGTCCTGGAATATGTCACAGTCTGAAATGGGGATGGGAGGATGGGGATAAAGGAGAATGGGGGCGTGTTGTATTATTTGTTTATTTTTTATTTCAGATTAGCATGAGGGTACAAACCATTAGGTTATGTAATTTACTATATGAAAGGTTAAAGTCAGAGTTGGAGCTGTGTCCTGCACCTGGGGGAGTGCGCCATCTATCTGAGGCGGGTTTGTATTAACAGAAGTCTTGTTTGTTTCAAGTAACAAACTCAAGCTGGCAGGTGGTGGGTGTGATGGGGAGGATTCTGGTGTCTCGTGGAACCAGCCTAGGAAGGTCAGAAACACCTGGACCTGGGATCGGCTCTTTCTCTCCTTGTCCCTTCGTGGTGCTGCTTCCTACGTTTTGATTTCATTCTTCCTCATTTCAGGCAAGCTTTTCCTCTCCATAGCTGCAAAGTGTCATATCTTACAGCATCTGCCAGCACACTGGACAGACTCTTGTCCTCTGTGGCCCTAAACTCAAAACTCAAAAATTCCAGGGAAGGGCTCAGATGAGCCCAGCTTGGGTATCCAGAAAGGGCCACTGCAGACTCTGGAATACAGGATTGGAGGGAGGGAGGTCCGTGTCCAACTGGAAGACACGGCCCTGCAGAAAGGCTGGGCAGACAAGAAAAGATCATCCCCTGCATATTTTGATGGTTTGTAGGAAGTACTAGCGAGCATTTGGGAGGAAAGGTGAAAGGAAACGTATGCAGAGCACAGTGTATCTAAGACTCAGATGTGACCCAGGGCCAGGGAGAAGGGGACTCATTTACCCAAGGAGCATTTACTGAGCCACGTCCCTGTGCCTTGAAAATGAGGATTTGTCGGGGGGAAGTTAATTCTGTGGACCACTTATTCCACAGTCAGTTAGCAGTTTGTAGGGGAGAAAAGTGGCGTGCACATTCAACAGAGCTTAGAGAACAGAGAGGTGGAGGGACTCGCCCAGGGGGTGCAGTGGGGAGGGGGCACCTCGTGGGGAAATCGAAGCCTTCTCAGCACGCCTGTGGCAGGTGGCAGGTGGCAGACCAGGCTCGTGGCTGCTCTGGAGGAGACAGATGGGGTCCTGAGTTGGAGCTCTGGCTTGTGGGGGCCACTGACCCCAGGTGGACAGTTGCACATCAGGTTAGCCCTGACTACAACCTGCTCCCTCTGCGAAACACGTGTTGGACAAAAATACCTGAATTTTGGCACAGTGATCCTTATGAAAACATTTTGTTTCTTCCTTTTCCCATTCCTGTCCTGGCTCACCACAGCCATCCCATTTCCCCAGTGTGTGGAACTGACAGCCAGGAGGACTCAGTTTCCCCTATTAACCCAACCCGAGAGTTCTGTGGTGCAACACATACCTGGAGCCAGGGACAAGGGGCATCTCTCTCAATGCAGGCTGTGGACTAACTCCCTGTGTTACCCAAGGACATTCAGTCAATCGACATTTCCAAGTGTCTGCACAAAAGTACCAGGTACTGTGTGACAGACGCCCACTATGTGATGTAAGCAAAAATAGTTTTGTTTTTTAATGTATAGATTTTTGGAATTTTTCATATGACTTGGATAATATCAAAAATTGGTATTTCATCTATATCAGTCTTTGATTAGCAAAAAATCTGAAAAGGCTTATAGATCTAAAGTGGATTTGAATTTGAAGTCAGAGGTAATCCAGACCTCTTTGCAGAAGGGTCGCAGAAGCCAAACCTCTCGGCTTTACTTTCTGTGTCATTGTCACAGCCAGCAAGTCTTAGATCTCCTCCTCCATGTGTTGTGTGACCCTAGGGAAGACGTTTAATTTCTCTGGGCCTTAAATTTCTTATCTACAAAACACTGTGAGGCTCCAGTGACCCTGCTGGAGAAAGCAAAGGGGTGAGGCCTTGTTCTGGACCCTGTGGGTGCCTCTTCAATTGGCCTCAGGAGCTCAGGGCTTGGTGACGTGTTCTAGACCTTCCCAGATCTGCGGGTAGGTGAGAAAGCTTTAGACGTCTCTGTGCAAGAGACGGGTAACAGGCGATGTGAGTTAGGCCTCAAACTAGGATTTCCAGGAGCGTCCAACCTTTTTCTGACCCACATTAGAAGAGTAAGAGTTGTCTTGGGCCACACATCAAATGCACAAACAATAATGCAAGCTGATTAACAAAAAAAGCTCCATGCATACTTTTTGTGATCTCCAACATCACAAATGAGCAAAAAAAAGTCCTCACAAAATTAGCATGCTGCCCCGGGGCCACGGGTTAGATACTGGTGATTTAAACCTGTAAAGGAAAGAACCACAGGTGATTTTTGGCTAAAGGAGCAAATTGAAGCCAGTCCTGTCTAGCTTAGAGGTGAGACACTTACTCAGCTGCCCTCCAAGGTGAAGGAGGCAAGGGGTAGATGCCGAGGGGTAATAGCAGCTGGTACTAGGAGGCTGGCCACTGGCGACCTCGGGTGGTAGCCTGTGCTGGGCTCTAACTCAGCATTTGTTCAGTGTTGAGTCTGTCCTCATCCTCTTCAAGACAGAGCTCTCTGAGGACAGATCACATCTGACTGTGCTGTGATGTCGGGTCCTTCCCGAACATGGAAGGTGCTGGGTAAATGTTTGCTCACCCAGGATCAGAGCTCATAAGGTTACAGGAAGCCACGGTGTCGTTGTCCTGCCTGCCCTTTCTGACATTCAGATTGAGTCACTTCAGGCACTTGGATACCAGCATAGTGTTGGGAAGACACATTTATTTGCACGGGGAAAAATACACGACACTGTTCCACTCCGATGATCCTGGGACCAGCATCTCACTTACTCCCGGGCTTGGAGAGTGGCGATGTGGGAGGGTTGATGGATGCATTTTCTGTTTGAGTAACTGAGCATCGCAGAGGATGTTCTCAGAGCCTTGACAGGAGTCAGGAAGGGTTCTTGTCAGATGATAGAAGGAAACTCAGCGTTACACGATACGCACTGAACGTCAGCCATTCTCTGTCTTTGTGTGTACAAGTATTTCAATTAACACGTAAGGAATTCTGCTTTCCTACCAACTTCTTTGTTGACCACAGTGAGTAACAGGGCTTTGATTTGTTCTTGAGTTGGCCCGTTTTTGTCAACCAATATGCTCAATGTTTTGGCTGCAGACAGGAGGCTTTAATGCCACGTCACAACCTGCTGGCCCCCAGGTCCTTTCGTGAGTGCCTCTCTGCCTGTCCCTCCGCCCTCGCCACTATCAGGGATGCTCATCGCCACTTCATCTGTTGGCCTGGAAAATGCGCTCACCCCTCCAGGCCCAGCTCCGGCGTCACTGTCACCTGAAGCCCCTCCCTCGTCCCACCTGCCTGCGCTGTGCATGTGCCCCCCTCATAGATCTTATTTACCTCTTTTTGTATTTACTTGTGTGACCACAGAGATGCTTGTTAATTCCAATTCTGTGCAGATCTACTTTTGCCAGGGAATCTCTCCTCTTTGGGAGGACTCCCGGAGCCCCCAGAATGTAGATCCTGCCTTTAAAGAGCTTTGAGGAGGTTGACTTGCTGGGCCACGTGTGGCAGGCTGTGCCCAGCAACAGGCCATTTTGTCTCTTTCCTGTAGCTTATGGTGTCCCTTTCATGCTGCCCTGACAGTGTGACGGTTTTAACATTCAGAGATCACTGCCTGTTAATCCTCTTATGCTCTGCTCCTAATGATCTTAGAAGAGCTAAGAGGCAACTTGGCCTTCGTGCTGCATCCGGAGTATGAACCTCACTTCATGGAGGTTCCCAGGGACCCCAGAAGTTCCTGGGAAGGTGGGGAAGGCGGCCCTCTCAACTGTCATCTCTCCCTCTGGAGAAAGGCTGACAGGTGACTCTCAGGTCATTCAACCTACTCAGTCCTGACTCTCACCGCTACCCCTCACTCCCCACCTCTACAACACAGGGACAGTCCCCTCTGGGCTCCCCTGTGCTCTGGATACAATAGATTCTGGGTTTGGGGGTAGAGGGATCACCTCCCAAATCACAGCCCCTAAGGGGAGCCATGGTAAGGTGTGATATATGTCAGCCCCGGGTAGTCCCAGGAGATGTCTGGCTGATAACAGCCCAGTGCACATGAGCAGAGGGTGACTCCAGACCTCTCAGGAGAAACCAAGGGCTGCCCCTGAGGCCAGGTGCTCCGGGGTGCTGGGACCCTTTTCAGCCTGTGGGTGGCTGTTTATTGTGAGAGGTGTTAGGTAGACAGGAGGCAGTGCTGAAACCCAACAGCACAAAGCAATTTCCAACTTGATCTTGGATTACTAATAATGAAACAGCAATAGCACAGGCACAAATCGACAGTGAGCAGGTGGGTGGAAGCTTAGAGTTGGACATTTGGTAACAGCCTGGGCAGCTGCAGATACAGGGGGAAGCCATGTGGTCTGTGCAGCGCCCCTCTTCCCGGGCACAAGAGCAAATCTGAACTGAGAAACGCAGGGTCCTCTGCACCTGGAAACCAGGTTTGGGAACTGTTTTTCTAACAAAGGTGCAAGGTAGGTTCATGCATTGTGCAGAGGACTTATTATCTGTAATTCTGACTCAGCGCTGATACGTGAATCCCAGCTAAAAAGGGAAAAATTATTTCCAAGCGCTATATGCTGTTCTAAATGCAGTTTGTACCTCAGCTCATTTACGTACATACTAATCTACGTAATAATTTGCATATATCAACTCACTTGCATACATAATAATTTGCATATATCAGCTCACTTACACTCATCTACTCATTTACATACGTTGACTTATTTAATCTCCTTTAATGATGGGGAGACTGAGGCACAGAGTCACGTGCTTGAGGTCAGACAGGCCAGCTGTGGCTCCAGAGGCCGAGTTCCTGATGGCACTGCACATCTTAATCACTGTCGTGTGTGGAGGGTGCCCTTGGTTTACTAGCAATTTCGCCAGCCCGCCTGACACAACAGACCCACAGAGATGAGAGGGCTTGTCCCAGGCCACCTCTGTCTGATCCCAGGCTCTCTTCAGCCTCATCCTCCTGCTGCAGGTGCTCTAGAGCCCCTTCAGCTGCTCCCCCAGGGCCACCACAGATGGTGGCAACCTCAGTGTGGCCAGGTCAGACTCGGCACTCACCCTCCAGGCGCTGTCTCCTTTGCGGGACTTGCCTGTGGTCAGGGCTTTAGCTGTGCTTTGGCCACCTCCAAGAGCAGAGGCCGAGAGCTAGGAGGAGTGTCGCAAGTTACACAGAGGGGCAGAGGGGAGAGGGTATGTTGGTTTGCGACTTTAGCTTTTTGTACCTACTATGACAGGCAAATGCTTCAAAAAACATAACTGAGGGGCAAAAATGGCAATTCCTAGGTTATACCCTTAGAATTACAGGACGCTCATGTTGCTTCAAAGGGGTCTTCAGGGAATTTTGCAAATACTCCCTGGTTGGCCCTGCTAAGGTGGCACATCTCACTCTGTGAGCAAGACCAGGGCTCTGTTCGCAGGTTTTATGCACCCACTATTTCCTGCTGGCTGTTGTACCCATCTACTTCTCACCGTGAATAGTTGTGGGGTCTACCTGTGTGCACGTGGCCAGGACCCCTGTCCTCCTTTCAGCCTGGCCAAGGCCTTAATCTGGGGAGTTCCTGCAAGCCCTCAGGAGGCAGGTCACCTTCTCTTTGCTCTAACAACCCTTTGCACATGCTCAGCAAGTTGTGTTGTAATTTCCCAATTCCCCCAACGGACCGAGAATGTCCTTTTAGAATGTGAAAATCCGTTGCCTTTTAATCTTTGCCTGCTGCCACCTTCCACCTGCAGCCAGCGCAGAGCCCGGCACGTCGGACAGGTTTGTTCAGGGCATGAGTGTGAGGCCCTCAGTTAAGTGATTCTCAGATGAGTCCGTTGAAGGTGGAAACCAGTGAAATCCAAATGCTTTGTGCTCAGTGCCAGCCCCCGGCTCTCCCTGGGTCCACTGTTGAACCTGACCTTGCCCCATGCTCGGGTCAGGCCCACAGCGTCTTTCACGGGGATCCCACCACAGGCTTCTGCTCCCTCCCCCATCAGTAGATCCTTCTGTTTCTGCTTCCTTTTCAGTGTGTCCCCTGAACGGGTAGATTTATACATAGATTCCTAAAAATCAAATGTGATCATTTTACTCAACCGCCAATTACATTTAGACAGGTAAGCAGGTCACGCTGGGCTCTGCACAATTCAATCACAAATAGCAGTGAAACTCCCAACATCCAAGCCTACACCAGCGCGCCCTGTATTGAGTCTGTAAGCCTCAATGTCCCCTAAACACTCCAGACCTTCTACTGTCTCTTAGCCTTTACACCTGCTCCCTCTACTTAGAGCAAGCTCCTTGCCTCCCATTCTGTGCCCCACAGCTCCACTCCTCCCTGGGAGCAAATTCTCCCTGGGCAGAGTGCTCCTCACATTGTTCCCGTCTCTGCCAGGATCTGTCTGGGTTTGGGTCTCTCTCCTACTGCCCAAGACCTTCGCCAGAACAGGAGCTGTGGCACGGCCCTCTTGACTTTCCCCGTCCCAGAATGATGCTACGGTTGCTTCCTCTCCCCTTTAAGTGTTGCTGACTGGTGGGGAGAGAACAGCATCACCTGCTTGAAAGCTTTGGTTTAAATTCTGTGCACTTTTATAACTCAGGTAAGGGCTCACTTAACTGCCCCTTTAGCTGAAGCCTCCACGAAGGCCTTTTCGTTGAAACCCAAACACAAGGGGGATACATGTACCCTCCCATCACAGCAAACGCCCCAGACTCCGGGAGGCAGCTTCCTTTCTGGAATAACATTATGAAAAAATTTTTTGGATTCTTATCGTTTACTGTGTTGAAATTTGAGTAATTCAGATATCACTGAATTTGAGTTCACTGTGTTGAAATTTTATAGTAATTCAGATATCACTGCGAGGGCTGCTGTCGCTACTGGGGGGACCCTCGGAGCACACTGAACTCTCAGGCTCTGTTGTAGCCTTGCCAATCATTTGTGCAGTCTCCTTCATACCCGCGTTCTTCAGCTCAGAGATTAAGGGCATGACATCAGTACTGCCAAACATTATTCAACTTCTGAAATAAATGTATGTAGTACCTGGGACAAAGGAAACAACTTCATCTGCCTGTGGCCTTACCTGGAAGAGGTCCATGGTCAGTTGATGCTGTATTATTTTTATATTCCCCACTGGATGTCAGCGAGCCCTTTCACATTGCGGCTAGCCCCGGTGGAGATGCAAAATGAGTCAATTTTTAGTTGGTGCCTCTTTTCTTTGCATTTTACTCTTTTTCTTTTTGAGACAGGGCCTCAAGCTGTCCCCCTGGGTAGATTGCCGTGACATCATAGCTCACAGCAACCTCCAAATCCTGGGCTCAAGCGAGTCTCCTCCCTCAGCCTCCTGAGTAGCTGGGACCACAGGCGCCTGCCACAATGCCCGGCTATTTTTTGGGTGCAGCCATCATTGTTGTTTTGGCGGGCCCGAGCTGGATTCGAACTCACCACCTTAGGTGTATGTGGCTGGCGCCTTAGCCGCTTGAGCCACAGGTGCCGAGCCTGCATTTTACTCTTTATCAACCCTTTGCCTTACTGACAGGGGCTACTTGCTACCCCAAAGAGCCAGAGGCTCCTCCCTGATTTTGCATTCCTTTGGGATCCTGCACGGTAATGGCTCGCTAAATGAAAATTGTGTTCACTGTATACAAAATTGTGGGGGTTTTAATGGTATGATTGCACCAATGTTTATTTTTTAGTTTTGAATAAATATACTAAGGTTATGTAAGATGTTGACAGAAGTTGATGCTGGGTGAAAGGTGTATGAAACCCTTCTGTGAATCTAAAAACATTTTGAAAATAAAACCCTAATGCCCAGACTGATGAAGTCAAATGCCCTGGGGCTGGGCCCAGAGGTAATTATTTTTTAATTTGCCAGGTGAGTCCAAGATTAAGAATCCCTGTTCTGGAGAGATTTCAAAGTGTTTGGTTCCCACCTGGGTTTGCTGTTAAGAGTGCACTCGAGAACAATTTGTAAACAAGCATATCACTATTTCTGTGGCCTTCAGTCCCATTCATAAGGGTCCAAATGCCTTTGAGGAAAGTTCTAGAAATCCCCCCCCCCAATCTTATGTCCCTGTGGTACCCCAGTTTCACACAGCTGAAGAACTGGGGATGGTAAACTGGAAGAAAAAGACAAATGCCTTCTTGTTTCCACTTCTCTAAAACCCCGCAGCTAGGAGCAGAATAAAGCAAAGAACTGTGGCTCAAAGGAGCAGGGTGCCGACCCCATATACCGAAGGTGGCAGGTTCAAACCCAGCCCTGGCCAGCAAAAAAAAATTGTTTTTGGAATATGGTAAAATATGAATGAAGGAGTGGATGAATGGATGGATAGATGAATCCCCAATAAATACAGCTTAAATAATACAGGTGGAGCTAAGTCTCTGGTATCCTTTGGACAACCTGGAGGGAACTGGAAACATTCATCTAAGTGAAACGTCACAAGAAGCAGAAACAAAGAATCGTCAGTGCCCCATTGGAACTAATAGATCAGCTCTCAGCTAGACACATGGAGGTAACTCTCTGTGAACATCAAGCTGGGTGGAGCTGTACAGTGCACCTTATCTGCGTAAAGGGCACACTTCTGGGTATAATTTGGACTTAATCTGTGCAAAAACAAAGTATGCAAACAAAACATTTGTTCCCCTTAATGTTCTGAAATGTTTAGAAAAGGAGAAAAAAATAGAAAAAAAGGGCATCGTTACTTCTGTTTCTCCAAAGCAAAAGCTTTCAAGTGCAACAGGATGATTATCTATTTATTTATTTATTTCGGCAGTTTTTGGCTGGGGCTGGGTTTGAACCCGCCACCTCCAGGCTATGGGGCCGGCACCCTACTCCTTTGTGCCACAAGCGCCGCCCAACAGGGAGATTTTTGAACCTTCCTTCTCGAAGGAAGGCGCGTGTGAGCCGGAGTGCAGGGCCCTTCTGTAGCTGCAGCGTGCTCTCCCACATATCCTGGCCCCCCTTTCCCTCCCGCAATGCTAAGGGTCAGAAGTAGCAACTGGTGATTAATCAGGTGGCTCCTGTCACAGGACACTGTCAGCGTTTATTGTCTCTGCAGGCCAGACTGTAGAAATAAGCAGACCCGTAAAGGCCAGCCATTAATATTTCCTGGGAGATGTTCCAGACCCTGCTGGCTGGGCTGTGACCTGGCAGGGCTCTGCTGCTCCTGATTTACTCCACTGTGGAAGAGCTTTCCTTACACGGGAGTTTCCACAGAAGCGACCTTGTCTGGTTTGTGGTGTTTCTCATTTGGACATCTTTCTGATGTCTAATGTTGGATGAGGCTGTGCCCCAGAGTCTCACCTTCCCGAACAATGAGAAATTCGCCTTCTACAGCCACCTTCCCCCTCCTATAAGCATCTTCTCCCCTCCTATCCCCAGGAGCTGCTGAGAAGTTTCACCAAATAGTGACATTTTACTGTGGCCACCAAAGCCGTATGGGATGTCCAGATAGGCCTCAGGGAGGGGTCTTGGTTGGAAGGGATTTCTCATACCCCAAGCCAAACCAGTAACTCAGTGACCCACCATGAAAATCTCCCCAAAACTGACTGTCTGGTTAAGTGGCTGTCGTTAGCTGGCCTCTGCAAAATTTTGGGATGTTCAGTAGCTGGATCTCGGGACAGAACTCTTGTTTTAAATACTAGCAGTACAAGTAAGATAGCTAAGGTTGTGGGGGAAATATACCATCATCTCTCATCTTAATCATCATTCCCCGTTCGAGTTTGGGGTTCAAATTCAAGGGGAAACAAAGTTCTCAAAATCTGGAAGGGCGTGGGAAACATCACTAGTTCAAAGCTTCTTTTTTTTTTTTTTCCAGTATGCAAAGGTATAAAAAGGAATGGAGGTCTAGACGGAGTGTTTATTGTTGGGGCTAACTGGCAACATCACAGCTGGCCCTTGGAGTCGCGAGATCTCATGGAGGCATCTCACGAGGGTTTGCTTAAAAGAAACTGAAGTCATGGAGAGAATTAGTTTATTTTGTGTCTTGCGTGTTCTGACTCTTCGTAGCAAGGGGCAAGGAATAGTGAAATAATAATCCCAGGAGTTTCATGATCTTTGAGAGTCTTAAAGCCTTTGTCTAAACTGTACTTTTGAATTGAGCTGAGTCAGAACAGATACAAGATGAGTACAGTACACGACTTTAAATCCAGCGGCCAAGTTCTGTGATTTCCCTACTCCGAGCAGGAGGAGATGACAGCGACTGCCTGGATGGGGATGATGAAGATGATCGGTTTTGCTACACGTTCACTGGACTCCGATGAGAAACAGGGTTAAGACACAGCAAGAGTTTTGGAGTTGGGTTGGATGTGAAAAAGAGTATTTCTTCTTGTCAATGAATAATTGTTGTGATAGGCTGCTAGGAGAGGATATAGAGCCCCAGTGCTGGGAATTGTTTGGATTTTGGAGCCTGAGGATTAGACAAGTAACCAGCTACATTCTCTTCTTTTCTCTTTGTGTAGTTTACCCTGTTCTACACTGACGGTCTTTCCAAAGCATCCCAATGGGCCTTAAAGAAAAGTTCACCTTAAAGATAAAAAAGATGAAGACTTTAGCTAGAAGATTCTTTTTATTTAATTTATTTTTTTATTAAATCATAGCTATGTACATTAATGCAATCATGGGGTACAATGTCTGGTTTTACACGCAATCTGAAATGCTTTCATCAAACTGGTCAACATAGCCTTCACGGCATTTTCTTAGTGATTGTGTTAAGACATTTATATTCTACACCTAGTAAACTTGTAAGACGCACCATAGGTGTGGTCCCACCAGCTAGAAGGTTCTTGATTAGTCCAACTTTGATGATCCAGTCTAACTTTCTTTGGCCTTTTTCCTGAGCCCTTTTTAAATGATCATTTCTCTTTGCCTTGAGGAAAAATCTATATATTAAACAGAGATAAACGTTTTTGATTTCCACTTTACAGAGAAGATAACTCAAATTCAGGGATGTCAAGGGGTGTTGCCAGCCAGGTGTGAAACTGTAACTCCCTTCTGTGTTTCTCCCGTGCTTCCCACATTCAATCCCTTACCAAATTGTATTAATTTTTTCCTTGCGACGTTACACTCATCCGTCTTTCTCTCTCCACATCCAGCTTTCATCACCTCAGGCCTGGGCTGTTATGTTGGATTTCTACACGACCTTCCCTGTCTTCCCTCCTCGGTGCCTTCTCCGAGTGTTCTAGACCTGGGGAATGTGAATCCACATCTGTTTCATTTTTGAACATACTCGTCTCCCCTGTGCCTCAATTCTAACTCACACCAGCTGTTGGTGTTCGTTTTTGGAGTGTGGACCTGTTGGTGGTAGATAATTTTATGGGTCCACGAGTCCTTGGATGTTGGAACCCATTAAACGTCAGGTCACCAAAGTCAGAGAAAACTCACACTGAAATCGCTGTGGGTTTTGTTTTGTGCTGTTTTCTTTCCCAGAATCCTAGACCAGAGAATTCGCTGGTCTAGTTTCAAACTGCATACTGAAGCCACGTGTTTCTGTTTGTCATTCCAAGTTCATGTTGCCTTGCAGGTGTCCCCAGATCCTTCTAAAATTTAAAACCCTATCATAATAAGTTGAAATAGGAGAATGATGATACTGCCTGTTTTATAATCCATTATTTCATTGTATGAAATAACAAAACTCCATCGCATCCTATCTTCTTTAATTAACGTCCTCTTGTCCCATTGGGTTGTAAGACTCTTTAAGACCCGTATTATTTGTTCATAAATGGAGTTATTCAGTCAATACTCAGGGCATGGAAAGCCTAATACGTACCCCTGGTCCTATAGGGGCTATGTTGCTTGCTATCTGCACCCAAGGTGGTAGATATGGGTGATATACCCAACACCATAACACCATGCTACTTCCAAACACGAACCATAACACCATGCTACTTCCAAATAAGAGAAGACATCTATCTAGTTGTGAAAATTTATTGGATCCCTAGATCAAGAAGCAGAGAAGTCAGATTTCCAGACAGACAGAGTCAGCCTCTTGGTCATCCCATCCCTTCTCTCCCTTCGTTGATGAGAAAGTGGTAGTGTTGAGGGGGGCGTAGACAGTTTTGTAATTCCTTCCCGATTAGCTTTTCTTGAGAGGTGCTTATCCATTTGCTCCCACTTTCCCTCTGTTAGGCTCTCTAAACGCATTCTTTCAGCCACAGAATCAATTAAGGCTTTCTCTTGGTTTTGGAAAACTGAGCAGGAGCCCAGGAAAGAAAGTCATCCTGGCGACCTCTCTGTGTCTACAGTAGATTCTATATCGTGGCCTCTTCTCTTTCTCAAAGACTTGGTCTGGGCTGCGTCACAGGTTGCCAGGGGATTGTCAGGATATTTACAGAGATTCCTTTGTGAGCCTCTAGTTCACGCCCTGTAAGGACATTCATCCTTCTCTGTCCTTGATAGATGCAGGAAAATTATTTCCTGGTGAGAAATCAGGCGCTTTTAAGAGCCCGCCTTTCAAAGAGATATCTGCTGTCAAAGGGGCTAATCGTGTAAATGACAGACACACATGGCTGGCTGCCCTCTTTATGCTGCCTTGATTGAGACAAGAGGAGCGGGCTGCTAGCCTGAGCAATGGAGAATTCTGTGGGGACAAGATCCTCAGGGAATAGCTTTTGTCTGCTAAGCATGACAGGTGTGACCAGGACTCACAAAGCCCAGATCTCATGGCCGCATTTTGCAAAGGCTGCAAGACTCTGGGCCTGTGTGCCTGCCCCAGTGGAGACAGGGCTGACTCCGACCCTGTAGTTATAGGAGTGGTTCGTCCTTGCAAAGGATTTATTTACCTTTTGTCGTGTGGCCTGGAATGTTTCATATCATGAAAGCCTGGTCATGGTGGGAATTCCTTTTGGAGACAGAAGGAGGCAGAAGATGCTTTTGTATTTAGGACACGGAGGTTGCTGAGGTTGTGGACAATTCATTCCTTAACTCCCAACCTCCGTGTGAACAGAGGTGCTGTAGGACCGGGCATGGCAGGGTTGAGGGTATGGCCTCTGAAAAGGCCACTGGGCACAGCACACTTACGTCTTTGCCCAACTGTTCTTTGTCACAGAGTCCTGAACTGTTAGCACTGCAGTCATCTCCCACCTCACAGAGGGCTCCCCCAGTGAACAATCCACCTCTCAGCCTCTCTGTCCCCATCACTGTCCCCAGGGCAGAGGGGAATGTTTCTGTGGTAGCTGTTTAAGGTCCCTCTAAACATCATCTCAGGCCACCTATAGATAGGGTAAAATGGATTAGGGCTTTCCAAGGGGTTGGGGGAGAGGGAATTGGGAATCACTTCTAACAAGCTTGGGGTTGCTTTGGGGATGGAATTCATTCATTCATTCATTCATTCTGGAATCAGATAGCACTAATGGTTGTTCAATATTATATATAGGATTGTTTAAAAACAAAAAGATCCACTGATCGGTACTTATTAAAGTGGGAAATTTTATGCTATGTGAATTTTTATATCAAAAAATAAAATGAAGAAAACCAAATATCCAGGGCATGGGGCACCTGTGGCTCAAAGGAGTGGGGGCACTGGCCCCATATAGCAGAGGTGGCGGGTTCAATCCTGGCCCTGGCCAACAAAAAAACCCCCAAATATCCAATCCCCTGGAAGGAATCATCTGACAATACTGTTCCTTGCTTCTCATATTCATCCCCTTCTAATGTTTAAGTTTGTTTCAAGATACGTTATCTGCATCTGTTGACTGTATGTGAGTATGACCCTCTGAAATGGCCATCGGCCAAAAGTGAATCGAGTGGTCAGGGCCTTTCGCGTCTTTGGGTGTGTTTGCTGTGGGGAACACTCAGGTGTCCTGTGCTGGAAAGGGCACCAGTCTAAGACAGAAGTAGAGAGAGATGTCCTCACCTCTTCCTACTGCTTGTTCCGAATACTTTGATTCTGTAGTGTAAAAGTCTTAATAAAAATAGAGAGAGAGGTGGCGTTCTTGACATTTTGTCTGGAATCTGCGGCAGAATGCAACCTTTGCTAACTCAGCCGAAACACGCACAGAATAAAAAGACAAATCCTAAGAACACAGATAAGAAACAAAGGGCTCCGCTCAGCCACTGTCCCCGAGAGGGTGACACGTGGGACTTACAGATGCAAATTTGATCTGAATCAAAATACTAATTTTTCACATTAAAGCTCTAAAGTTTATCTAGGTCACCATGCTTTCTAAATGAATGAAGATTAGTTTTCCCTGAGATCAGTCCTTTCTGCGTCATCCTCGTGCTTATTTTTTTTTCTTTTGAACTTCTCAGAGAGCTCACCGACCCCTCCCCATGCAGAAGTTTGCTCTTGCTTAGAAAAAATTGTCCAAGATAAAAACCAGAACAATTTCTTCTATTCAGCAGTCCTGCTTCATCCTTGGGGGATGACGGTCCAAGACCCTCAGTGGATGCTTAAAACTTCAGAAAGTACTGAATCTTGTATATTCCTTTTTGCTTGTTTGTTTTTTAATCTGATAACCAAGACAGTGCTTAGGTGACTTATGGGAAGGAGTGGCCATAGCAGAGATTTGCTGGGGAGAGGGAGGACTCTGTCCCAGGTGGGATGGAGTGAGGTGGCACGAGAGCTTTCGTCACGCTACTCAGAACAGTGTGCAGTTGAAAACTTAGGAATTGTTTATTTCTGGAGTTTTTCACTTAATATTTTTAGACCCTCATTGACTTATCCTTTCTGAGGTGTAAGTAACTCAAACCTCAGAAAGGATGGGAGGGGACTACTGTTCTGTCTATTTGGAGAATGAAGATTGATAGGCTTGCTTTACATCAGACATCCTTGATTCTTAGGGACCGTTTAATTGTGATAAATACACACAAACAAGGAGGTGCCAGAGAAGGAGCCCACGCCCAGAGGATAGCAGGGTGTGGCCAGGCAGCTCCCCCCTCCCAGGCTGACTGCTGCCTTAACATATGTCAGGACTGATATTTCCCCTGGAAGATTCAGGAATTCAGGCTGCGTTGGAGTCCACTTTTGCTGTTCTTGTTGATGACAAGGCCATTAACTGCTCTTGCTGTAACCTCAGTGGTCGCAGAGGCCAGATGAGACGCAGCCTACTGCTGCCCCATCCCAGATCGGGAAGCAGGAAGCCTTCTCTGTTGCCCCAAACATGATTCTCCCTCATCCCTATACATTGCTGCCCTCTTCTTCAAAGAACGATGAAAACAGGAATTGTGATGTTTGGGGAAGATTGTCTTTCTCCTATCTATTTCAAAGAAAAAGGTAAAAAACCCAAAGCCACTGTTTGCTCATGGCTTGGTGGAAAGTGGATGTTGATCACTCACACGGTTTGGGATTCTCTTTCTGCATTGGGACTCCTGGGTATGTCAGGTTGCTGGAGCTGGTGACTGTCCTATAATATCTGTATTCTCTAACTTTCCCCTCCGACAATGGTCTTGTCCAAAGGATAGGGGCTTTATTGTGTGGGTGAGGATGTTGGGGAAATGAAGATTTAAAATCCACAGCGTTATTAGCACTGCCAAGGCATCACTTAGTAAGTGTTCCTAGGAGGAAACTGGACCTTGCCGGAGGTTACCTTTTCTGCCAGTTTGTGTGTGTGTGTGTGTGTGTGTGTGTGTGTGAGACGTTCTTCATTCCTGAATGACTTTTGTGATATAATGAAAATGATGGGAATGTCAGTGGAGTCTGTGGCCTAACGCTTACATGGGCCCCCTCCTTTTTCTGGCCCTTACTTGTGCCACTTCCTCACGCTTGCCTGGGGTCTTTTGTGCAGGGGTCAGAGATGACACCCTCCCCCCACCATCCCCCCATAGCAAACTGTACACAGCTTGCACAGTAAAGATCAACACCCTTGTATTGGGTCCATCTCTTTGTACCCTGACATATGTAAAGTCCAACTAGCTCTTGTGGGCCCCCTTAGTCTATAATCCCAGTGCTTGAGGCCAAGAGTTAGAGACCAGCAGGGCAATGTAGTGAGACCCTTATTTCTACAAAAAATAAATTAGCTGGATGGGGTGGCACAGGCCTGTGGCCTCTGTTACTCAGGAGGCTAAGACAGGAGGATTGCTTGAGCCCAAGAATAAGCTATAAGGGTGTCACTGTGCTCCAGCCAGGGTGACCAAGTGCAACCCTATGTCTAAAAATATATATTACAAGTTGCTTGTTTTTCAGTCATCTAGACCTTCCTTCTATATAGGTTGTGCAGTTACTAGGGCATAGCTTTTCTGAACAGCACTGTTACTGGGTTGGGTTTTTTTTTTTTTTGTCTCTTTCATAAAACTTACTTTTTTTTCTTAATTCCCTGGGACTCCCAGTAATCACATTTGCTGACAATTCTCTTTGCTGAAAGTGACATTTTTAGGGATGGATGCCAACACTAGGGCCCCTCCATGGACACCTATGATGTTAGCCTTTGTGGGTGTGATAGCCCAGGGGGAGACCGGCCTGCCAGTTGTCGCCTGTCCTGGGCAGCACGTCTCTGACCCTGCTCTCTGTGTGTCTGGCCAGCAGATAGGTGTCCCTGGTGCTCCCCAGGCCTTTCCTGCCTCCTGTGTCGATTATATAGCATTTCTGCAGGTCTTGGAAAGGGGGTTACTTTATTGAGCTCCTCTTAAAACCCATTTCCACATGAATCACCTCTGGCCTTTTTCTGTGTGGCACCTTGTTTAAACAAAGAGTGGGTTGTGTGTACAACTTCCCCCCAGACTCTCCTAAGTGGAAGCCTGGGATTTGGAACTGGGGATTTTTTTCCCTCCTCACTAAATGAATGGCTTGTTAGTTACCTTGCTGATAAAGTGCAGCTTCTCGCGTCTTTATAGCACAAGGGCCTGCCTGAGCCACAGGACGGTCCCTTACTGTTATTGGTACAAGTTGCTGTAATTCCACTCGTTTACTCTGGAGAATTCATTCTTGTTTTCTCAGCATCATTTATGACAGGATTCAGATCTAAATGTAATGTTAAATTACACCCTCCCCCAAATGCTTCAGAACTTTGTCTGTGAAAATGCTTTTCAAATGAGCTAACCCAAACCTCTCAGTCTACAGAGGAGGCGGAAACCTGGGGTGGGATTTCTCAGCCATGACCCTGGTGACCCGGGCGCAGGTAACACTGTCTTGCGGGTGTCCATCTGGTGTCATGGAGGCCGTTTAGCACTGTCTCTGGCTTCTCCTCTTTAGGTGGCCGTGGCATCTCCCTGCCCCTGATGGGACAAACAAAAGCTTCTGGTCTAGATGTAATAACCACACAGCTAAGTCACGACAATACCAGGAGGAGCACTGGGTGGTCTCACTCCCGTATCTGTCCTTCCCAGGCTGGGCAGCAGGATTAAGCTGTGAACCCACACGGAGCTCCAAGGAACAGTCAGGAGCTCCTGCACAGCTCTCCAGGGAGGTCAAGGACTTGGGGGAGGAGGAGCCACAAGCAAGGACGAGTTTTGTGGAACTCCGGGCATGTGTCTCCTCTACCCAGTCTCCCCATCAGCTAACTGAACCTGGCCCGGTGATTCAGTGACCCATCATCTGTGGGGGCTCTTCCACTAGACACTATGCTCTAGAAATTCATGGGGTGTCCATCCAGAGTGAATGGATTAGGGGGGAGAATGTCAGAGGCAGAGGAATGTTTCTGCATGTACAATGGCCACCCGCACACCCAGGACCCAGGACTAGCCCCACGCAAATCCTCCAGGAGCCTCATGCAGTGATCACAGCTCCTCCTCGGCCAGGGGGACATCAGCCTGGCCCTGCCCGTTGTCCCCTGCGGATGTCCTGATTCAGTTTCTTCGGCAGTTTTTCCTGAGCTGTAACCAACATCAGATTGTTCAGGGCTCCATTCTGCCTCGTCCTTGATGTCTGCCCACTTTTCTGGTCATAGTTTTAGAGCACACAAACAGCGCTCATCACAAGGAGGGAGGCAGGTAATAACGCCCTAGAGTCTTGCCACTGACGGACAAGGGCCAATGTCATTTCCAGGAGATTCGTAGCTGAGAGATTAGAAGTTTTCCTCCTGGGCCTGATTCCGAGTCTAGGTATAAACCCATATTTCCCTTGTATAAAGGTAAATTGTAGCTCAGCCCCTGTAGCTCGGTGCTTAGGCCACTGGCCACACCAGGGCTGCAGGTTTGAACCCATCCTGGGCCTGCTAAACGACAATGACAGCTTCAACAACAACAACAAATAACCAGGCGTTGTGGTGTGCACCTGTAGTTCCAGCTACTTGGGAGGCTGAGGCAAGAGAATGGCTTAAGAATTTGAGGTTTCTATGAGCTGTGATGCTACAACACTACCCAGAGTGACACAGTGAGACTCTGTCTTGAAAACAAAATCTGCCACTGGGGCTCTGGATGGAGACTGTCCCAATATTCCTTTACGGAGTCCCAGGCTGGACTGGGGTGTTTCTCCCCTCTACTCATAGGATTTTATTTAGTGGCTGTGCTCGCATACAAAGCCATAATTTCATTCAACTCTAAGTCTTTTGTCCCCTAGATGCCAGCAGTACGGAAATTTAAACCAAACTGTTACGTGAAATTACTTTCAGGTAGGAAAAACAGGCTCTAAAAACAGAGTTAATGAACTGGGGGGAAATGGTTTCTGGTTCTGCTACTAGAAACCGTGATTTTATCCTAATAAATCATTGCTTTAAGGGGGGAAAAAAAGCCCTTTCTTAAATTTTCTGGTCCTATTTATTTATTTATTTGAATGAACAGTATGGTATGCTCTGTCTTTCTATTTCCTTCCTGGCCACCTGGTCATAATTCAAGGGGAAAAACAAATTAGATCAATTCTGGGAGCCATATTTCCCTGCCCTTGGGCATGTGGATGACAGTGCTCCATTTTCCACCAGATAGAGGAAGAACATTCTGGAAACTTTACACGAAGAAAAATAAGTGTTTATCTCTACAGTCGGTATTTCCTAAGGAAAGAAAAATAGTGGGAAATGAAGTTTTTAAAAAGGAACCTGTGGAGCAGTGCCTGTGGCTCAAAGGGGTGCTGGCTCCATATACCTGAGGTGGTGGGTTCAAATCCAGCCCCAGCCAAAAACTGCCCCAAAAAAGGGGAGGGGAGCCTTGCTTTCCACTAATCCTAGGATTTCCACTAATCCTAGTCTGTGTGTCTGGAGACTTTTCCCCTGTGAGGAAGGCTGTGACGTGCTGTCGTCCTCTTGGTTGGGGACTGAGTGATTGAGGGATGGAGTCAGGCTGGATTTCCTCCAGGGTCTGCCCCGAGGGGACTGAGGTTAGAAACACCTGCTTATTCCCCTCTGCAGGTTTCTTAGCTGTACAGAAGGGGCATTAACTGTGTCACCCACCAGCCACCATTAAAGTAGTGCTCGGAGCACAACTGCCTCCGCAGCTGGGAGAGACTCTGCTGCTACACAGCAGTGCCATCTCCTAACAGGCTAAAACCCCAACATGCCCACCCAGTATTTAACAGGCACCGGCTTCTCCCTCTGTCCTCCACGCATGTTCTTTCCCTTTGCAATTAGATCTGAGCGCTGGAGCCTCCACTCTCCTCCTCCTCCCCCAGGAGCAGCCATTGCCTACAAACCACAGAGAGAAAAAGGCGCCTGAGTGAGCAGGTGGGTGGGTCGGAATCCGCAGGAGAAAGATGGCACACTCAAACTGGGTGTTTGGGGCAGGGTTGACAAAGGGCGTGTTTACAGACATGTGGATGGGGTATAGACAACTAACAGGGGCAAGATTACTAGCCTGGGGCTGGTTCCCCTAGGTCTGAGGGGTTCAAGGGAGGAGCGGGAGCCCTCCCTCTCCCAGTACCAAGGCACTGTTGGTGTGGTCCGGGCTGTGATCCAGGTCCTCCTGAGGCCAGCAGGAAGGGCAGAGAGTGAGTCTGGAGGGCACAGAGGAAAATGTGCCCAGCGTGGGTCAGATGAGCCTCTCATAGCAACCCCCTCACTCCCTGGGAGGAAAGGGCATCTTTACCTCTTGCCCCCGTTACCCCCTTTGTCCTTGGATGGAGACAGCTCCCGTTTCCCACCCACCGCCTCCCCTGTCATTCTCCATCCTGCATGTTACCCTCATTCCTTGTTCTGCCAAGACCGTCATCATGGACGGGGAAGCTGAAGGTGATTCCAGATCATCTCTCTTGCTGCTGACAGCACAAAATGTGTTCTGCCGTTAGAGCGACACAGACCCAGCACGAGGGTTTTGGCCCGAGTTCACTGTATCCATTGCCCTCTGTACAGACCATCTCTGAGCATCTTCCTCCCTGCTGGACCATGCCCTGGCTGTGTGGGACACAGTGGCACAGAGCAAGCTTCCCTCTCACTAGCTGGGTCGCCAAAGCGCAGTTTCCACGTGGGAGGGGAAATCAAACTGCAGACCCTCTGCACATCATCCTTTTTGGTCTGTTGAGTGATATTTAGACAACTGTGGCTTCAAATACGTGATCGATGCTGGAGAGACTCACAGGAGTCAGTGCCCCCGGGACGGGTGCTCCCCAGCCTGTCCATTCCTGGCTTTCTCCGCATGTTCCAACCAAGAGCTATTGACAGGTTTGCTGTAGATCAGAACAGGATTGGGGATTTGCTGCAAATACATTCTCCAGCTATATTATAATGATGGAGAGAGAGAAGTTTGTATGTGTTTTTTTATTATTATTTTGGAGTTTTTTGGCCAGCCTGGGTTTGAACCTGCCACCTCCACCATATGGAGCCAGCACCCTACTCCTTTGAGCCACAGGCGCTGCCCTGTGTGTATGTTTTAAAGAAAAGGGTTTGTTTTCTCAGAGCCATGATTCTCTGGCCTTGACCTGTATTCAGTGGATGGCATCTGGTCAGTCTTAGAGGTTCTTTCGTTCTGTCCACAACACAGACAGCCTCAGTAAGACCTTGCTTTTGGGGGGAAAGACATTAAACAGGCAGGGTGGCATGGATGCTATCCTGGCTCACTAAGTCTAACTGTTGAACTTACGTGCATCACTGTACCTCTTTGGGTCTCAGGGGCCTTGTGTGGAAATGTTTAATATACTGTGTTTCCCCCAAAATAAGACACTGTTTTATATTTATTTTTTCTCAAGAAGACACACTAGGGCTTATTTTCAGGGGATGTCTTATTTTTATTAAGTATAATACAACAATCTACATTTATTCAAATACAGTGAAGTCGTCTTCTTCTGGAAACTGACGGGGAGCTGACCTTGTTGGTGAGGCTGGCGCTAGTGATGTGTGAACTCTTTTCCCCTAGCCGTTAGCACGTGCGCAATAGGATGCCTGGGACCGTGGTTACCACACGTGCACCCATGCAAGTGCGGAAAGGCTGGGAGAAAGGAGCTGTGGCAGATAAAAGGTATTCCAGTCTCCCTTACCACTCTGTGCTGAAATGCAGGGTATGGCTATGCAGATACACTGCATGGCCACACCCATCAGTAGGTCTTATTATCGGGGTAGGGCTTATATTTAACAAATGCATAGGAATCCTGCTAGGGCTTGTTTTGGGGGTAGGTCTTATTTTCGGGGAAACACGGTACTAAGCATGAAGTGGCAGTTACTCTCCAAGTGAACAACATGGAGTAACTTAACAACTTGGTAGCACCAAAGTGCCAGGTCTTGCTGTGACATCCAGGCAACCTCTGAGACTTGAGCAAAGACCCTTATAGCCTTTGGGTGTCATACCTGTCAGACACACGAGGCAGCAGGATGCTGAACTTCACGTCACCACAGAACCACCCCTCATCCTGTCTGTTCTGTCTGCTGAGTGACGAGCAGGTCCTCTTTGCAGAGGGCTCGCAAGCTGTGGATTCACCGTGTGCCACCAAGGGGGTCATTGTGTTCGTCAGCCTGCCAGTAAACTGCACAGTAAAGATTTGAATAACGGAGCAGAACAGTTTCAAAGGACTTGTTACAATCTATCAAGTCAATAACTTACAGTTTTAGAAAATCCCTGAATACAAATTTACACAATTTTGAGTTGTTTTACAACTTATCAGGCCATTAATCTAAGTTTTAAAAGTCTCTTAATATACTTACTCATAGCCTGCGTGTTTTTTTTTTTAAGTACTGAAATATGTTTCAGCATGTTAAGCCACCGCGGCACAAGGAAAAAATTACTTTAGAGAGTTCCATAAAACTCGCCAGAGCAACCATAAATATATTCAGAGTGAGGTCTGTTTTGTGTACGATTTATATGCAATCGGTCGGGCACGATCTAAAGGATTTGTGCTTGTCCTCTTGCCTCGTCACCCTAAACAGGCAATGGGGGTGGAGGGAAAAATTCAGAGGACGTAGAGCCAGAGCTGGGTGTGAATCTCTTTTCTCCATCGCCTTCCTTAGGGAAGCCCTTTTGCTCCTGTGAACCATCTCTTAGGTGATAATGACGTGCCCACCTTATAGGGTAGCTGCAAGGATTGGCACAGAGCAAGGCAGAGTTAAGCTGTCAACAGGTGTGTGTTGAACTTGAACCACATTCAAGAGCTGATACTGAGTGGCCAGTGACTTCCCTGTCCCTCCTGCCAAGAGGAGAACTACACCCCATCCTGTATTCACAGGGGAGCCAGCGATTAGAGTATGCTCTCTGCATCTCCTTGGTAAACACAAGCACACACACACACCAGTCAGCAGAACTACCACCTCCTACCCATTCCCCTAAAAATATAAGAAGAAAGAATTAAGAATCTGGGAGGATTTTTTTTTTCTTTTTTTGAGACAGAGTCTCAAGCTGTCCCCCTGGGTAGAGTGCCATGGCATTACACTCACAGCAACCTCCAACTCCAGGGCTCAAGCGAGTCCCCTGTCTCAGCCTCCCAAGTAGCTGGGACCACAGGCGCCCGCCACAACGCCTGGCTATTTTTTGGTTGCAGCCGTCATTGTTGTTTGGTGGGTCCGGGCTGGGGATTC